>JAADXM010000567.1:0-16730 GCA_023337775.1 Pythium aquatile | reverse complement strand
GACGTGATTGGGCATGGTGTCGTTGGCGTTGGCGCCGAGGTCGGGACGTCAGGCTTCGACGTGATTGGGCATGGCGTCGTTGGCGTTGGCGCCGACGTTGGCACATCAGGCTTCGAGGTGATTGGGCACGGCGTCACTGGGCCAGGGGCCGAGGTTGGCACGTCTGGCTTGGAAGTCAGTGGGCACGGCGTCGTTGGCGTCGACGGAGTGGTTCCCGATCCACCGGAACCTGTATCTGGCTTGGACGTCAGCGGGCACGGAGTAACAGGCGACGATGGCGTGGTCGATCCCGATCCGCCGGCACCCGTGTCTGGCTTGGAGGTCAGCGGGCATGGCGTGGCAGCTCCCGACGATCCGCCACCGGTCGAGCTCGTGGCTGGCGTCGGCTTGGGCGAGTCCGGCTTGGACGTCAGCGGACACGGCGTCACGGCTCCGGACGATCCGCCGGTCGACGGCGTGGAGGTAGAGCTGGCGGCTGGCGTCGGCTTTGGCTGCGCTGGCTTGAGGCAGCCCACGGACGGGAACGTGCAGCCCCACGTGTTGCCATTGACGATCTCGCAGACCGAGTCTTCCTTGGCCACACACTTGGAGCCGTCGTAGGACGGCAGGTACGGGTGGCAGTCGGCTGTGGACACGTCGCCCTTGAGCGGACAGGCCTTTCCGGCGGGGCCGGCGCCAGCTCCGGAGCAGATCGCGCCGCGCGAGGCTGGGATCGTGTAGGTCGCGTCACGGCAGACGGACACGGGCAGGTCGGCCGCCACGATGTGGCCGGCGAGGGCCATGGCCGCGAAGATGATGGCGCTGGTCACCTTCATGCTAGTCACGCGGTGGAGAACTGGCGTGGGTGCTGTATGCCGCTGGGGGAAGCGGAATGGCAGTGTGTTCATGACAGCGGAGACTCGCTCGCCGTGCTAGGGCAGAGGGGATCCGCGGCTATCACGGACAGGCGTCACACCATCGCCCTCACAGCATCGGCCAGATGATCTGACGCGGATTGGGGGGCATAGCCGGGCCATGGAGCGTGGCAGTCGGTGGCAGTAGCTGAATGGAGGTCTGTGATTGGATGCAAATAGGGGAGAGGTGTCACCAGCCTGTCCAGGTGTGCAACGCTCTGCATTTTCAGCCTGCGACACGAGAGCGGACGCTCTGCCACAGTGGCACTAGGTTCAAGTCACGGACGTCGGTGACACTCGAGCGGGGGATCCGCCGATGTGGGAGATTCCCCACTCAGTCTTGAGACTGCAGAAACTTCAGAAGCTAGGAGCGAGGCCAGATACAGTATATACAGTCTGCACGGTACTATTGTGGACTGTGGCATGCAGAGCTGGAGATGACCAGGCTGTTCTGTACTGTACCGGTACTGTTGAATTGAGAAGAGCGAGTTGGCCACACGAGTGAAGTGGCCATGGGGATCCTCCAGATCATCTCGCTCGGCACTGGCGTCACGACTGTGTCTTGCCTAAATGGAGGGGGTTCTGCGGCACGCCACCCAGGCCACCCACCCGAGTCGGGTGTCGTGGGGATCCACCATTCGATCACGTCGCTCTGCACTGGCGTCAAGGCATCTACTGCATCTGCCCATGCCACACGTTGTGGCTGTGTGGCACAGAGGACTGTGTCAGGATGGATCTGTGGCAAAATGGAAGGTGGTTTGTGGAAATTTGCGAATTGCGGCTCACTTTGGAATAGCGTTTCGACCGGATGAAAGTGGAATTTTCAAGAATCTGAACGTGCAGGTGGTGACTCTGGATCACTGCGTCGTGGGAATCGTGGAACGCGCTGAATCCAAACCAACTCGGGCGACAGCGCCATCACGGCATCGCTCGACACTGCATCACAGCATCCCATGAACCGTAAGAAGCGAGTCAAGCGTGCGAGTACTGTGGGCCCAGCGTGTCCGCGCCACCGACCGGGTCCGCCGTGTGGACCACACGACTGGACCTCCCTGGCTCACTCACCGCAACTCCACGACAGCGAATCTGCATCTCCTTGAGATTCGGCAGGAACCTGAGGAAGCTCATGAAGGCGAGCGAACGAGGCCAGTGTGACTCGCAGGATTGAATCCGCTGTGGGGATTCCTCGTGAAGAGACCGTCACACACGTCACACTTGCTTCGTGTGGTGGTGGTGGCGTGGTGTGTACCCGCCACAAGCGATCACATGGCGGCTGCTGGTGGGTGACCGACCAGCTAGGACAGCGTCCATTGCGGTACCGGTGCCATACCATCCGCAACCAGCTTGACAGTGAGTTCTTCTGCCCATTGTTTCGAAACTAGACCTTGGAAATTCCGCCGACGGACAGTCGCTCGTGAAGGTTTCTGGTCTCTACTGAACATGGCTGACACTGTTGCTGAGTGAACTTCTACTTCAACCGCATGCTGGACTGCACTCAGTGAGTCTGAACGCATCGGCTCGTAAACCAAGGGATGGGCGGGGCTCCAGTTCTCCATGGACCACGACGTGGAATCCATCACTAGGGACTAGACAACCAACCCTATTTTGGTAAAGTGATGCACAAAAATTTCAAAACAAGGTTGGTTTGATTAGTGCATCAGATAGAAGCCGTTCACAAATCAAGGTTGAAGTTGTACTAGAAGTCAGAACAGGGTATATCCATGCAAAAACCACGGAATCTAATGCAGTGAACCCATATTACATTTCAAACTTCAACAACTCTATCTACAGTCCTTCTGTCGGACTCGAAGTCTACGGCTTGACGTAGTACAGCTCCATGCTGTGCTCGGCGTCGCAGAAGGGGAACTTGACGTCGCTGGCCTCTGGCGCGAAGAGGTTCTTGCCGGTCTTGTAGGTCACGTAGCAGCCCAGCACGATGCACACCACCATGACCACGAGCCCCACGACACGCTCGTAGATCGGCATTTGCTTGCCCATCTTCTTCTGGTAGAACATGATCGGTAGCACGATGGCACAGGCAGTGACACAGGACGCGCCGACAAAGTCCGAGAGGTCGATGAAGTGGTCCTGCAGCAGGATGCCCACGACCACCAGCACGGCGACGATCACGAGTCGCAGCGTCACGTACTTGACCACGGTGCCAGCGCCCTTGTAGTCGGCCGAGTCGTCGTGGACCTGCTCACTGTCGTCGTCCATGACCGAGAGCTTCGTGGTCGAGTCCTTGGGCGTGCCACTGGCACGGTATGGCAGCAGCTCGCTGGCCGGCTCCTCCATCACGACGTTCGGGCCTCGGTGCATACCGAGCACGAGACGCTCGGCGTTGTAAAAGGCAGGGTACAGCACGACGGCGAAGGCAATCGTGACGTGCAGCTGCATGAACAGGTAGGCGATAACGGCCGAGCCGAAGCGAGCCTTGAGACCCAGACTGGTCACGCCCGTCGCGTCTGGAAAGACGTTAAAGAGCAGGTTGCCCGAGATCTGGCAGCCCACGGCCGAGTAGCCCGACCACGCCATGGCGATGAACAGGATAGTGATGAAGATCATCGTGATGCACACGACCTGGGGCATGCGTTCTGGCTGGCTGTGCTGACGCTGCAGCGACGGGATGACGATGGCAGCGCCGTAGGCCAAAGCCAAGTTGCCGAAGGTGGTGGCGACTTGTTCAAAGTTGATGTCAGGGGATGGCACGGACGGGTGGCCGTCCATGCCGTGGATGAGGATGCCGATGCCGATAATGTCAGCGACCAGCGTGCCGACGCAGCCAGCGAAGGCCGTGCCAGCTCCCTCCTTGAGAGTGGGCGTGAGGCAGATCGGCAGCACCATGAGCGCCATGAACACGATCCAGAAGGTCTGGCTGAAGGCGTTCGGGAAGAGACCGTCCAGCAGCATACCACCCAGCACGAGGAACGCCGTGGGGACCAGCGTACACACCAGCATCTGCGTCACGACGACGGCGTAGCGGCCACCACGGCCCATACACCACTCTCCGAGGTCACCAAAGGTGCGGACGGACTTGGGGGCGACGAGCATGACCTTGGAGACCGCCACGGACGCGTAGACGTTGGTGAAGCCCATGAAGAGCATGGCCACAAGGCCTAAGCCAGGCCCCGAACGGGCAAAGTTGGCAGGCATGCCGAGCGTGCCGATACCGCAGACAGTACAGATGAGGTTGAAGGCCACGATGGCATCGTCCTTGGTGAAGAGGTACTGCTTGAGATTCATGCTGGCAGTGTCGTGCGTGGCTCGCCTGAGGGCAAATGGCAGAATGGCAGAATGACCAACTGCACAAAACGGAACGAGCCACTTGATAAAGGTGGGTATACAGTCCAACCTTGAAGCGACGCACACTGTTCCGTTTACCACTCGGACACGGGAGCGGTAAACGGAACAGACACCCCCTGGGGCAGTATGGAGGCTGCTATTTCAATGCCAAGCCATCAGAACATGCAGGTTTCAGGCATGGTCTCCACTGACTTTCGCAGCGCAGAGCTGGGAGAGGGGCGCTGTGGCGCATGAGCGCGTATATCGGAGCCCACAGTACAGCCACACTGCTGCAAGGAGACGGCACGCGAGCGAGTTACACCAACCAATTGCGCAAACCCCAACGAGAAGAGACGGGTCCCGTAGCTGTGACGTGGCCAGGACTTCGTCGACAGACTTGAAAGGATCCTGGCTCGGATACTGGAGTTGAGTGTGCTGGTACCGGTAGGTTTGTCTCATGATCGGATGGCAGAGACTGGTTCAGAGCTTGAACTTGAAGAATCCTGTGTGTGCTCTCACAGATCCCCTGAGGAGACTCTCCTCTGCGTTCTGTGCGAGCCGGAGAGCTCTCCGAGAGCCAGCTAAAGCCTATGTTTGTGTGTGTCTGCCTCGTTCGGATGCCATGCCGTGGCATTCGTCTGCGTCACAGACGTCGCCTGTCGACGTCAGGTACCCATATCTGTATAGACGGGTTTTGTCACAGATCGGATCCCTTAGTCGAGTACCGGATAGACTAGGGAAGGCAACAGGGTGGCAGATTGCATGCATTCTATTCCTAACGTTTTGACGTTGACACGCATTACGGCTTCATGTAGTACAGCTCCATGCGGTGCTCCGCCTTGCAGAAGGGGAACTTGGCATCACTGGCCTCTGGCGCGAAGAGGTTCTTTCCGGTCTTGTACGTGACATAGCAGCCCAGCACCGTACAGATGAGCACGACGACGAGGCCCAGCACGCGCTCGTAGATCGGCATTTGCTTGCCCATCTTCTTCTGGTAGAACAGGATCGGCAGCACGATGGCACAGCACGTGATGCACGAGGCGCCGATGAAGTCGGACAGGTCGATGAACTTGTCCTTGAGCAGGATGGCAATGATGACCAGGATGGCGATGATGGCGATACGCAGCGTCACGTACTTGAGCACAGTGCCAGCGCCCTTGTACTCGGCCGACTCGTCATGTGCGTGCGCAGGCTCGTCGTCGACGATCGACTGCTTAGTGGTCGAGTCCTTTGGCGTGCCACTGGCACGGTATGGCAGCAGCTCCTCGGCATCTTCAGTGGCTTCAACCTTGTGCATGCCCAGCACGAGACGCTCTGTGACGTAAAACACTGGCTGCAGCAGCACGGAGAAGGCGATAGTGATGTGGAGCTGCATGAACAGGTACGCGATGACAGCGGCGCCGAAGTCGGCCTTCATGCCCAGACTGGAGTAGCCCTTCGAGTCTGGGAAGATGTTGAAGAGCAGATTGCCCGAGATTTGGCAGCCCACGGCCGAGTAGCCCGACCACGCCATGGCGATGAACAGAACGGAGATGACCACCATCGTGATTCCCACGACCTGAGGCATGCGCTCTGGCTGGCTGTGCTGACGCTGCAGCGACGGGATGACGATGGCAGCGCCGTACGCAAGAGCCAGGTTGCCGAACGTCGTCGCCAGTTGAGACACAGAGACGTCAGGAGATGGCACGGACGAGTGGCCCTCCATGCCGTGGATGAGCATGCCGATGCCGACGAAGTCAGCCACGAGCGTGCCCATGCAGCCAGCGAAGGCCGCGCCAGCTCCTTCCTTGAGCGTTGGGATCAGACACACTGGCAGCACCATGAGTGCCATGAAGATGATCCAGAAGACCTGGCTGAAGGCGTTCGGGAAGAGACCGTCCAGCAGCATGCCACCCAGCACGAGGAACGCCATGGGCGCCAGCGTGCACACCAGCATCTGCGAGATCACCACGGCGTAGCGACCACCACGGCCCATGCACCACTCTCCGAGGTCGCCGAACGTGCGGACCGACTTGGGGGCGATGAGCATGACCTTGGACACGGCGACGGACGCGTAGACGTTGGTGAAGCCCATGAAGAGCATGGCGAGCAGGCCGTACACAGGGCCGGCACGCGCGTAGTTTGCAGGCATGCCGAGCGTGCCAATGCCGCACACCGTACAGAAGAGGTTGAACACGACGACCAAGTCGTCCTTGGTGAAGAGGTACTGCTTGAGGTTCATCGTTCCGGTCTTGGTGCAGTCGTGGAACGGAATACGGGACGCCGTGGAGTCGGCAGTGAGCAGTAACTTGCAGAATGGACTGCGTGGTGAGTGTACGTGTATCGCTACAGCTCCGTCGACCGCGAAAGGTCACCAAGATCACGATGCCGTGGCACTGGACAGCGCGCGGCCCTCTCTGCCCCAGCACTGGTGACAGGCCATTGCGCAAACGCCTGCCATCCGCATTCACAGTTCGTTGGTGTGGCACCCGTGACCGGCGAGCCACGAGAACGTGCCATCGGAAAAGAGCTGCTGGCTCAGGCCTGTCTCTGGTTCGTCGACAGGAGATCCAAAGAGACAGGCCAACCTTCACTCTCCTAAATCAGTGGGTGTCCGTGTCACAGACAAATGCGACGAGGTGATTGGCTGGAGATGGGTCTGGTATTCGAGCTGTAGCTCCTCACATGGCTACATTCTGTCACAGACCCACAGACTCCCAGGGCGAGGGAGTGTGGCGCTGGGGAAAGCCGGAGAGGCAGCTGACGCTGACGGCCACGCGATCGACCACGGCGTCTTAGAGTCGACTCGGCGAGCCCTGGGTTGTCCTATGTATTCAGCCACGAGATTCGACTGTTTGGACAAACAGCACGCGTGGATACGTCCTCGATCGACGCTCAACGCCGTGGGGTCTCCTCCTGCTATGACAGGCTTGGTGCCATTTGGGGCCATGGGGAGGATGCGATCCCTATCTACACTATGGACGCCATGGAGCTACAGGCACATGGATATTTTATTTGTTCTTGTCACGTGTGTACTGTACTGCACTGTGCGGCATCTACATCTTACGGCTTCATGTAGTACAGCTCGTTCTGGTGCTCGGCCTTGCAGAACGGGAACTTGACGCCGTCGCTCTCCGACTCGATGAGGTTCTTGCCCGACTTGTAAGTCACGTAGGCGCCGAGCACGAGACACACGATGAACGTGAACACGGCCGCCACCTTCTCGTACATTGGCAGCGTGTTGCCGAACTTCTTGAGGTAGAACGCGATCGGGATGAGGATGCAGAGGATCGTGTTGGCACAGGCGCCGATGAAGTCGGACAGGTCCACGAACTTCTTACGCAGCACGACGGCCAGCACCACGAGCAGAGCGATCACGACCATGCGCAGGAGCACGTACTTGAGCACGTTGCCAGCGCCCTTGTACTCAGCAGCTTCAATGTCCGCCTCGTCGTTGTCGGCGGCAGGGTCGTCCTCGCCGTTCTTGTGCGAGGCGACGCTCCACGCGGCGCTAGACGAACGCTTGAGGATCTCGACGTCCTGCGGCGTGGCAGCGCTGGTGTAGACGAGCTGCTCAACCTCACGAGGACCGTCGACCTTGTGCATGCCCAAGAGCATACGCTCAAGGATGTAGAACGCTGGGTGGAGGAACACAGCAAAGGCGATGGTCACGTGGAGTTGCATGAACAGGTAGGCGACCGTGGCCGTGCCCCAGCTGCTCTTGAAGCCGATGGACGAGATGCCGTCGTTGTCAGGGAAGATGCTGAAGAGCAAGTTGCCTGAGATCTGGCAGCCCACGGCCGAGTAGCCAGCGCTGGCGAGCGCGATGAACATGATGGTGACGAACGTGAGCGTGATGCCCACGACCTGTGGCATACGGTCAGGCTGCTTGTGCTGACGCTGGATGGTCGGGATCACGACCGCACCACCGTAGGCAAGAGCGAGGTTGCCGAAGGTCGTGGCGATCTCCTCCAGCTTGATGGCAGGCGTCGGCACGGAGCCGTGGCCATCCATGGCGTGGATGAGGATGCCCACGCCGAGGATATCGGCAATGATCGTGCCCATGCAGCCAGCGAAGGCGGCACCGGCACCTTCCTTCATGGTTGGCGTCAGGGAGACTGGCAGACACATGAGAGCCATGAACACGATCCAGAAGACTTCACCGAAGGCACGAGGGAAGATGGAGCTGAGCATGTTGCCGCCAAGCACGAGGAAGGCCGCAGCCGTCAGAATACACACGAGCATCTGCGCGGCGACGACGAGGTAGCGACCCGTGCGGCCCATGACCCACTCGCCCAAGTCACCGAAGGTCTTGACGGAGCGTGGCGCCTGGAGCATGGTCTTGGACACGATGACCGACGAGTAGACGTTGGCGAAGCCCATGAAGATCATCGCGATGACTGCGAAGTAGGGCGTGGCACGTGCGAAGTTGGCTGGCATACCGAGGGTTCCGATGCCGAAGACACCGCAGAAGAGGTTGAAGGATGCCATGGCGTCCTCCTTGGTGAAGAGATAGTGCTTGAAGCTCTTCATGATAGACGAGCCGAGGGATGCAGGGTGGAAGAGGAGGCTTGTGGTGGCGGTTGGGAATTCCAGACTGAGGTCTCGCAGTCGGGAACGGAATGCCGTGGGGAGTGGAACGGAATGGGATTATAATATCGCGTGGCGAGTCGCCGATCAAATCAAACGCGTTGAGTGGAGCGGTGTCGCAGACCACACACCGTCAGTCAGACTGAAGGCTCGAGGCAGCAAACAGGCCCTGGTTGCAGAGCCTGGATAGGGAGACTGCCAGCTGGGCTGTCGAGGCGTTGGCCAAACGCTGGTGGCAGAGCGAGCCATGGTGGGTGAAGCGAAGAGAAGCTCAAGGCTTGCTAGTGATGGATGCTAGGCTATCAGGTTGTTAGAAATCCCAAGTCGAGGCTGGCGTGCCGTCTAAACAACGAGCAACAGAGGGAGAGGATTAGCGAGTTCGTGTGGCCAGACCAAGCAGTCGGTGGTACTGTAACAACGAGTATTGAAACAACGGCACCGGCTGGGGCTGAGTCTCCGGTTGGCCAGTAGATACGCTTTGCGCGGCCGGGGTTTTGTCGCATGGCCCGAAAGATCCGGAGCGGACGCTGGTACATGCGACAGACGCAGCTCTCAAGACGTTTCGTACGTGTACTGTACAGTATGTATGGGGAGGCCCATCGCCATTCGTTCACTCGTCCACTGAGCGCGGCGTTAGCTCATCTGTCGCCGACAGACCAAGCGGCTGAGCGCCTGGCTCTTCGGGCTCAGCAACTGCCTCCACAACACCAATGCCCTCTTCCTACAGTAGCTCGTAGGCATCTATAGTAAATGCCCTCCATTTGACTGTGCTGGGTATCATGCCGTCGCTGCCGAACGCAGGGGTCGAATCTGAATCTGCCGCCTTTTTCGAGTGGTCCTGTCTCTGGCGTTGGCTCTTCGGCTCCGGCTCCGGCTCCTCATCGACGCGAGCCAGAGACGAGCCAGTGACGCGGCCATGTCTCACGAAACCAGAAACTACTGGCTGGCGCCGCGTAAACTCGGGCTTGTATTACAGGTGGGCCAGCACCAACATGGCTACATTTGACTAGCACTTCATCAGCTCATCTCCGTTCCAAGCGTGCGCCTGTCCATGGCGCCAACTGCAACTTGCCGTCAACTTGACAAGGCACTAGCACGCGCGTCGTCGGGTTGACCCTGCTGTCTCTGGGGTCAATGGCCTCATGTGGTGGCACCACGGTCGCCCTTCGTCTGGTTGACGACATGCCGGGCTCCCAACTGCAAGTGCAAGTGCTGCCTTGCCTTGAAGCTGGGAGCAGTCGACGGCTCACAGTCTACTGTAGTCGTCTTCTGGGGCAGAGGACTCACCAAATCGGGGCTGAAAGAGTCGGAGTGAGACAGAGGCCTCCACGTCAGTGCGGTCGGTGAGCCTGGTGAGGTCTCCTACAGGGTGTCACGCGTACCTTCAAGTCCAGCGAGTCGGATCTGAGGCGAATGCTTCGAGTCTGTGTGTTTGTTTCTAGGTTTCTATGGTTCTATGGTTTGGTGTAGTACAGCGTCATTTGGTGGTCGGCCTGGCAGAACGGGAACACGGGGTCGTTGGGCCCGGCGGCCTCGTCCGCGAACAGCTTCTTGCCGGTCTTGTAGCTCACGTACACGCCCAGCACTGTGCACACGATGAGCACGAGCACGGCGGCCGCACGCTCGTACAGTGGCATGTCACGACCCAGCTTCTTCATGTAGAACGCGATCGGCAGTAGGATGCAGCAGAACGTGTTGGCGGAGGCGCCCACAAAGTCCGCTAGGTCGATGAACTTGTCCTGGAGCACGACGGCGATGACCACGAGGATGGCGACGATGGCCACGCGTAGCAGGACGTACTTTACGATGGTAAGCGCGCCCTTGTACTCGGCGGCGTCATCGTCGTCCTCTTCTTCCAGTGTGTTCTCGGACACCGACGGCTTGGGCGTCTCGCTGACACGGTACGCGTTCTCTTCGTCGTTGTTCTCGCTGTCTGTGAGCACTGGCGCCTTGTGCATGCCTAGCACCCAGCGTTCCGAGAGGTAGAACGCCGGGTACAGCAGCACGGCAAACGCGATGGTGATGTGGAGCTGCATGAACAGGTAGGCGATGACAGCGGCGCCGAAGTCGGCCTTCATGCCCAGGCTGGAGACGCCCGTGGCGTCTGGGAAGACGTTGAAAAGCAGGTTGCCCGAGATCTGGCAGCCCACGGCCGAGTAGCCCGACCACGCCAGAGCAATGAACAGGATGGTGATGACCACCATCGTGGTGCCGATGACGAAGGGCACGCGCTCCGGCTGCTTGTGGTGGCGCTGGAGCGATGGGATGACGACGGCGGCGCCGTAGGCCAGAGCCAAGTTGCCGAAGGTCGTGACGACCTGGTCGAGCGAGAGGTCGGGCGATGGCACAGACGGGTGGCCCTCCATGCCGTGGAGAAGCATGCCCACGCCGATGACGTCGGCCACGATGGTGCCCATGCAGCCCGCGAAGGCAGCGCCCGCTCCTTCCTTGAGCGTGGGTGTGAGACACACGGGCAGCACCATGAGCGCCATGAACACGATCCAGAAGGTCTGGCTGAAGGCGTGGGGGAAGAGCGTGTCGAGCAGCACGCCGCCGAGCACGAGGAAGGCCGTGGGGGCAAGCAGACAGATGAGCATCTGCGAGATCACGACGGCGTAGCGGCCGCCACGGCCCATGCACCACTCGCCCAGGTCACCAAAGGTGCGGACGGACTTGGGGGCGACGAGCATGACCTTGGAGCACACGACCGAGGCGTAGACGTTGGCGAAGCCCATGAAGATCATGGCGAGGAAGCCGAAGACCGGCCCTGCACGCGCGTAGTTGGCAGGCATGCCGAGCGTGCCGATGCCGCACACGCAGCAGAAGAGGTTGAAGGCGACGATGGCGTCGTCGCGCGTGAACAGGAAGCGTCTCAAGTCCATGGTGGAGCGAATGGGGAAGTGTGACGAGCACGGCGGTCGGGTGGGCGAAGGTGGGGATGGCCTGGGCCACTGGATACTTTGGTCGGTTACGAGCCATCCACCAAGCGTGCGTATGGGCCATACGTGCAGAGAGCGTACACCGCCATGGAGACCACGGCCGAGTTCTTGTGGTCGCCGACAGACGACGGTTGTAGCCGCCTGCTGCCTCAGGCAGACAGATGCTGGTTGGTCAAAGGCTGTGACGCGCGCGCGTGCGACAGACGGCAGCTCCTCACCATGGGGGATAACCCAGACACACTCGATTGATGTCTACCACGGCTGCTGCTGTACACGATGGATGAGAAGGCGGGATGGCAGTGGGGATGAGGGGTGAGGAAGCCCATCGTGGGGTCTATTAAGGTGGATATGATGCGTGTGGCCAGCTCTATCGCTGGTCTCTCTAGCAGCAAGCTCACGCTGGCCTACGGCTTCATGTAGTACAGCTCGTTCTGGTGCTCGGCCTTGCAGAACGGGAACTTGACGGTCTCCTCGGTCACGATGAGGTTCTTGCCCGACTTGTAAGTGACGTAGCCGCCCAGGCCTAGGCACACGACGAACGTGAACACCGCCACGATCTTCTCGTACGTCGGCATGGTCTTGCCCGACTTCTTCAGGTGGAAGGCGATCGGGATGAGGATGCAGAGGATCGTGTTGGCACAGGCGCCGATGAAGTCCGACAGGTCCACGAACTTCTTACGCAGCACGACGGCCAGCACCACGAGCAGAGCGATGAACACCACACGCAGCAGAATGTACTTGAGCACGTTGCCAGCGCCCTTGTACTCGGCGGCTTCGATGTCGGCCTCGTCGTTGTCGATTGGCTCGCTGTCGTCTCCGTTCTTGAAGGACACGGTGCTCCACGCAGCGCTGGACGAACGCTTGAGGACCTCGACGTCCTGCGGTGTGGCGGCGGCGTCGTACGCAAGCTCGTCGACTTCGCGTGGGCCGTCGACCTTGTGCATTCCCAGAATCATACGCTCGAGGATGTAGAACGCTGGGTGCAGGAAGAGTGCGAAGGCGATCGTCACGTGGAGCTGCATGAACAGATAGGCGACAGTGGCCGTACCCCAGCTGCTCTTGAAGCCGATGGACGAGTACCCGTTTTCGTCGGGGAAGACGCTGAAGAGCAAGTTGCCCGAGATCTGGCAGCCCACAGCGGAGTAGCCAGCGGCGGCCAGGATTACGAAGATCACGGTGACAAACGTGATGGTGATGCCCACAACCTGTGGCATGCGCTGGGGCTGCTTGTGCTGACGCTGGATGGTCGGGATCACGATGGCTCCGCCGTAGGCAAGAGCGAGGTTGCCAAAGGTCGTCACGATCTGCTCGAGATTGATGGCAGGCGTCGGGATGGAGCCGTGGCCGTCCATGGCGTGGATGAGGATGCCCACGCCGAGGATATCGGCAACAACGGTTCCCATACACGCAGCGAAGGCGGCGCCGGCGCCTTCCTTCATGGTCGGCGTCAGGGACACTGGCAGACAGAGCAGCGCCATGAAGACAATCCAGAAGACTTCGCCAAAGGCACGAGGGAAGATGGCGCTGAGCATGTTGCCGCCAAGCACGAGGAAGGCGGCAGCCGTGAGGATGCACACGAGCATCTGCGCGGCGACAACGAGGTAGCGACCCGTGCGGCCCATGACCCACTCGCCCAAGTCACCGAAGGTCTTGACGGAGCGCGGTGCCATCAGCAAGGTCTTGGACACGACGACCGACGAGTAGACGTTGGCGAAGCCCATGAAGATCATCGCGATGACAGCGAAGTAGGGCGTGGCACGCGCGAAGTTGGCTGGCATACCCAGCGTGCCGATGCCGAAGACACCGCACAGCAGGTTGAAGGAGGCGATGGAGTCCTCCTTGGTGAAGAGATAGTGCTTGAAGTTTTTCATGGTTGCAACGCGAGGCTGTTGTTAATCGAGTCGAAGGTCTCCACCACCGGACAGGGTCGATGGGGCTTGGCGAGGCGCGTGGTAATTGGAAAGTGAAAGAGCGCCCAAAACGGAACGGGAACGGGAATCGGTCACGCAGACCGAGGCTCGCGTGGCCCGACATGACCAACCAACCTGTCCTGGGCCGGCTGTGTTACGATGGCGATTGGCCATACGTGACTGTACACATTGGTAAGCCCTAGGCAGTGCAGTATGGATCTGTTTTTGCCGAAGTTATCATGGCTGGCACAGTACGAGGAACGGTATGTTGCCGTCTCAACATTTGGCAGCGCGTGTGTGGAGTCTTCCTATCAATACAGTGTAGCTGACTCAGGAAGGTAAGCTCCACTGCACGCAGCAGCGTGGGGACTGCAAGACGCCCACTTGCCGTTGCGTCTTCAAGTGCGTAGAGCACAATAGTGCGCTTTGTCTCATGTAAACGAAAAGATACGGAGTCTGTTCTCATGTACTGTGAGCCTGTCCCATTTTCCGAGTGCGGTTGGGGGTGATCTAATACATTTTCGTAGTACAACATAATATTTAGTGTATATCAATGAGATAATTTATAGTTCATGTTTATATCCGTAATAATTAGTAGAAGTAACTAGTTGAAGCTGAATGAGCTTTATGCAAGAGACTGTTCCAACAACCACCGTAATTTCTGCAGTGCCAGACACAGAAATGTATGGTAGTGGGGCAGAAATACAAGCTACCACTTACGATGGCAGTCACGGCCGTGGCTGTGAAGTTCACACCGCCCTTGGACTTAACCTGATGAAGCGTTTCCACGCCAGAAACGCATCATCGTCCCGATGCGATTTAAGGATAGCGACATGGGAGCCGTGCTGGGAAACAGCCCAGCGCTTAGAGGTATCATACATATTCGACTTGGCAAACTATTCTCAACTGTGCCGTGGTGCCGATGTTTTTGATGTGACTTTTTCACGTTGCGGTGAACGCGAAGAAAATCATCACGGGGATGCAACGACTTGCACATTTTTTGAAGCGAATCAACCGCATGCAATGCACTGGAGCTCGAAGAGACTTGGTTACGCGTAAGGAGGAAGGTGTGAGTAAGTGAGTGGAGTGGGCTAACGACAAGTCCGACCGCCGCCGATCGCCATATCCTACACGAGCAGTAGCTGCAAGCGAGTGTTGGGGGTGGTGCGGTATGTCTAAGGAGCCTCAACGACAAGTCGCCGCCGACGAAGAAGAGCAAGAAGAGCAAGAAGAGCAAGAAGAGCAAGGCTAAGTATGGCGAAGCTGGCCGCCCAGTGCCTGGGCAACGAGGCGTCTATGCTGTCCTGTGCTTTCATGATGTTCGTGTGGTCCACACCGAGGGCGGCAACACCACCAAGGAGGCTGATGTTGATTGGGTTGATAGCTGCCGCGCTTGGCACCGTCGCGACGTCCTCACGCCTTGCAACGGCCATATCCTCGACATGCTCGATGCTTGGGCTGCTTTGGGCCGGCCAGGGCCGTGGCCATCATACTTCCGCCCAAAAGACCTGACCCAGCATTGGTCAAGAACGGTGCCCGCAAGAACATCTCAAGTACTGACCTGTGAGGTTTTTTTTTATTCAGAAAGCATTCGAGCTGCTGGGGAAGAATTGGTCCAACGAAGGCACAGCTGCCATTTTCATGGAGGAGGCAGGCCTCACAGGCATCGATTTTTCTGACGGCACGACGTTGGCGGGGTTGATGGTGTATGTTCGCTCCGTCAACGACAGTCTCAGTCGTGGCGCCCAGCACCCAAACCTCGCGATGCTCGAGAGAAACCTCCGCCGCAAGGGCGAATGAGGTCGCGAGAGAATCTGTCACCTAACTGAAGCGGGCGGAATTTTCTAGCAAGGTTTACCCAGAACAAGATCGGGCACATCGTCGCCGTCGACACTCGTGATGTGTAACACATCATCATCATTCATGAAGAAGATAACGAAGGGCTTCTTGAAGAACAAGACTGGATTGAGGACATGGTTCTTCGCGGCGTCTACAAGGTAGATGTAGCGTAACATATCTGAATACAGACAGGGTACATTCCTCCTCTTGAGATGTATTACTCGATCATCTACTGTCCCTTGGTCGTTGTGCACGGCGACTCGCCGGAGCTTATGCTTCTTATACAGCTCCGACTGTACGTAGCGTACCAGATCGCAACGTTTCTCGAGCACCAAGCCGTCCGTGTTGGAGAGGACCCCACGAACGAGATGTACTGGACTCGCATGGCCTTCCTGCAGTTGCCATAGTGAAGCGGATTGTTCACTTGATCCAGTTGCAGACACTGTCAACGTCGTCCCAACTGCCGCATGAAGACTCCCACAGACTCGTCGATTTCAACCCATTCGGATCCAAATACTTCGAATTGGCTGTCCTCTCCTCTCGACTGCAAATCCTGGAACTCATACTTGGAACTCCCGCATGGGCACGTGAGGTAGCAAAGGCTCTCCATTCCGCAAGCCGCTGCGTTCGATCTCGCTATGGCACGACTCTCACGCGTGGTTTGGGAGACATTGAGCAATCCACACAACAAATTGTGAATCGTTTGTAGATAGCTCGCCTCGCGTACACGGGTCTCGCAGTCGGTCGTTGAGGCGGAGGCTGCTGCTAATCTCATTGCGAATGATCGCGAAGCCCAGGCGGAGGCTTTCCTCGCGCGCCTGGCTCCACCGCCTGAGGCACCAGCGTTGACTCAACTGGAACGGGCTCGACATTGGCTGGGGGCTCCACTACAGGCGCTGGCTCAGAATCTGGAGGTGTCATTGGCGCCATGTCAGTCGCCTCAACTAGACCGACTACAGGTGTCGGCTCGCTGGCTGGATCTTCGCATGTCGAGGGTGCGTATGTTGGTTGAAGGTCAGCAGTGCTTCCACTGTGTGTGCACAGTTGAGTGGCTTTTCTTTCTTCTTTTGCGGGAGCCTTTGCGGTTTCCTTGTTCACAGCACTGCCGCTCATCACAAGCAGTAGCTGCAAGCGAGTGTTCGGGGTGGTGCGGTATGTCTAAGGAGCCTCGACGACAAGTCCGACCGCCGCCGATCGCCATATCCTACACGAGCAGCAGCTGCAAGCGTGTCTGTATGTCGTAGAGGCTCCGTAGACATACCACAACACCCCCAACACTCGCTTGCAGCTACTGCTCG
>JAADXM010000566.1:0-16737 GCA_023337775.1 Pythium aquatile | reverse complement strand
GCAGCCGACGACGCCGTGCCCAACCCTCCCGCAGCCAACGACGCCGTGCCCAACGCTCACCTCGAAGGCGGCCTAAGCGCCTCGCTCGCGTCACCCCGCGACCTTCAGCTCGCCGTGGCTCGCCGACGCCCTCTTTCCAGTGAGGGGCGCCGGCTCATCGAGCCTCGACGCAGCTGCCCTCTCCTTTTTGACTCTGTCTGGAATTTCATGTAGTTGAAGCGTTCGGACGCTTAGGATCCCAAGATACATGCACGTGTACGACGTCGTAACATGTATGTGTCTTCCTGTCGGAAGAACCGTTATTTATTCTGTTCCGGTCCCTTCTTGCTTCTCGCTGCTGTCCTCTTAGGCTCCTTGTACTATCGGATAGCTAGCAAAGTTGGCATTTGCCGCCGGCCACAGGGGTGGTTGTAGGCCTCACAGTAGACTGGAGAGTGGCGGCCATGGGGTAAGCATGAGGATAGACGATGGCGGTTCTGCCTCTCTACCGCCCGCCAAAAGGCTTTTGGCGTTTGGTGTTGCTGAGAACAAGTGAGACCAATTGGAATCAATTCGGGGTTGTATTCAGGCACAAAATTATAGAAAATGCACTTATTTTCCGTCGCCTTTCGAGGTCATGTTAGTGGGTGTTCATCATCGTCGTGTGTCGATCGTTCTCACCGTCTACGCGCGGCCAAGACCCGCTAGCACGGCCGCGTTGGCGGTTCCGGTAGCCGAGCTCGTCTCCTGGGTATCGGACAGCGTTGACTGGTGGTTGCGGAAGGCAGTGACGATGTGGGCGAAGGTCGGACGCAGCTCCGGTTGGCGGTTCCAACAGGCCTTCATGAGCTTGGAGAAGAACGGCGGACACTCCTTCGGCATGTTGGGCCGCAGGTTGCGATTCAACACGCCCAGTGCAACCTGAATCTGGTTGACACCGTCGTACGGACACTCGCCGGTCATGATCTCCCAGATCACGATGCCAAACGAAAACACGTCGGCCTTCTCCGTGTACTTGGAGTTGGCCAGCACCTCAGGCGCCATCCACTGGACAGTGCCACAGTTACCCGTCATGGTCTGGATGTGGGCCTTGACACGAGCCAAGCCAAAGTCACCGAGCTTGACGTTGTAGTTCTTGTCGGCCAGCAAGTTGGGGCTCTTGAGATCGCGATGCAGAATCGGACGCTCGAAGTGGTGCAGGTACGCCATGCCCTTGGCTGTATCGTAGATGAACCTGAAGGCAGGAGGCAGTCATACAGAGTCAGTAGATGCACCAAAAGAAGCAGGGTGACGACGAGCCCAGGCTCGAGGCGTACTTTGTGCGCATGTCCATAGTCAGCGTTCGCTTGTGTGTGCGGAGGACGCCCCACAGTGAGCCGCGCTGCATGAGCTCGACCACAAGCGCACGGTTCGGTGGGTCCATGCACGCGCCCAGCAGTCGGCAGATATTCGGGTGGCGAAGCACGCTCATGATCTCGATCTCGGACTGGAACTCGGACACAATGTCGCTACGCAGGTCCTGGCACACGAGCACCTTGACGGCCACGCCCTTGCCACGCCACTTGCCTTCGTACACCTTGCCGAACGCGCCTTCTCCGATCATTCGGCCGAGCGTGATATCCGAAAACACGATGTTCTTACTGTGGCCACGAGACGCGACTGACGAGTGGCGCTGTGCAGTGGGAGTGGCCGCTGGCTCGTCAACAGGCTTGGCTGCAGGCTGAACTGGCTGAGCAGCGGCGGCTGGCTTCTCCTCGGCGGCGTTGAAGTTGAACCACGCGGACCGGAACAGCGGAATCCTGGCCTTCTTGGCCTCTTCCAAGTTGAGTTGTCCGCCAGCCTCGGCAGGTGTCTCCGGCTCCGCAGACTCGCGACGTCCACGCGCTCCACGCTTGACGGTGGCCACGTCCTCCTTACCGTCGTCCTCCGAGTCCTCCGAGCTGTCGTGGACAGATAGGATGTCATTCCTTGGCTGGGCTCGTGGGTTGGCAGCCGCCGCGGCAGCCTGCTGGCGCTGGTGGCGCTGGATCTCCTTGTGGAGAACGAGCTTCTGCTTGACATCCAGCGTCGCGGCATCTTCGTTCACGGACCCCTGCGTGTCGATCGCTGTAGGAGCACGAGCCGGCGTTGGTGCCGGGGGTGGTGACGTCGGCTTGGCCGCTGGAGCACGGTGACGTGCTTGCTGAGCAGGCACAGCCGCCGGAGACGGCGAGCGTCTCTGACCAGGAAGTCCCTCGAGCGACTGACGACGTCGGTGACGTGGGCGAGCAGCGCCTGCCTGGCCTGGGCCAGCTCCTGGATTCGCCGGCGCAGCAGCAGCAGCCACAGCCGCAAGCGCCGCAGGTCCTTCGATCGAGTGACGACGGTAGCGTGGACGCGCGGCTGCGGCATTCGCGGGGTCTTGTTTCACTGGCGCCTGTCGAGGCGTCTGCCGCATCCAGTGCGTGTCCTCCTTGACATGGCCGCCTACTGGGCGATCGCGCGGCTTGTCCGTCGGGCGGTCGAACTTGCCCATGCGAATGGGCGAGCCCACCGTGCCGAAGAAGTTGTTCACCGGCCCGCGCGGCACATCGCCCTCGTTCTTACGACGCCGGAGAAAGTTCATGTTGTCTACGCTCCCACTTGGCAGTCCAAAGCCTGTGAGTGTTAGTAGGCGTCGTTGATGGCGGCCGCGTCTCCGGTGGAGGAGTGGGGTGTGCCTCAAAGGAGAATGAGTGACGAGCTCACGGAGCGGAGCGAAGTCTTCGGGGGGAGAGAGAAGGAGCCAACCAAAGCCGGGGATCAGAGACGAAGAGCGAGTGCAAGAGGTGAGTGCTACTCACGTCGTGTGTTGGAGAGACGAACAACTGAGGGAGAACCCAAGAGAGACGACGAGGAAGACTGCGGGAGAGACGCCTGGGCGAACAGCTGAGTAGCGCGAGTCACACGCAGCTGAGTCCTTCATACTGTGGCCGAGTGTGGGAAGGTGGAGGATTGGGGGCTAGACATGAAGCCGTGCCAGCTGCCATCGCTTGCGGACTGAACCAAAAAGGCAACTTGCTTATGTTGAAGAAACAGTGGGGAGGAAGGAATAGTGTGGACTACGTGAACTGAGGGAGGTGGTGTACAGTACGCTGTTTTAGGCGAACACATCAGTGTGTCCTCCTTCCTCGTGACAGCACGGCTTCTCTAAGGCGGATCCACGGAAGGCCGCTGCACTCACTGAGCGTTTAGAAGTACTGGGCTGAGAGAAGCTCAAGGTCTCACATGAGGCCACTACTGTACCTGAAACCAAGGCAGCAGCTTCACACCGCCACGCCACCATCGGGGGTGCCGGTATGAGGATAACAACATGATGGCACGCACAGCACAGCATGCGAAGCCAGTTCCTCGTGGTCTCTGGCTTTGGTCATCACGCGTGGACTCCATGGTGAAGCGTACAGTACCGTGCCGTAGGCGGCTCACTCACCACTCGCTCGATGGTCGGCGGCAAAGACACGCTCGACTGGGTCAGGACGGGGTGTCATTTCCAATTTCACCAATTAAAACCTCTCATTGGTCAAAAATACGGTTTAATACGTTTGATTCGCTATTAATACCGGTAACGTACCACGTCCGTGCCATGACATCCCGCCCAACGTTCCATCCAACAACGCCAAAATGCAGCCACCACGACCATGTCTCACATGCTCCTGTATCAAGGTCCTTTGACGACTGCTACTGCCTCTGTCACTAAACAACACGCCTCTTCCAAGCCAAGAGCTCCATCCACACACACCGTGCCAGCCATGAGCCTCCAGCACCAGCACCAGCCCATCGCCGCCGACTCGAACATCGCGCGTGACGTCATCTCCATGCACGCGTACACGAGCGGCCTCAAGGCCGGCGCCGTCACGGCTTCGATCGTGGGTACGGCCGTGCTGTCAGCGCACAAGTTCTGGCCGGCGTTCCGCACACGCGTGGGCGCCAGTGGCAAGACCGGTCTCATTGTGTCGTCGTTCATGGGCACGTTTGCGATCGTCGCGGACAAGCGCCTGCTGGAAGGCGCACGGAACCCGGAGAAGTATTTGGCGTCGCTGGATCCTGACTACGTCGAAGTCCAGATCCACGAGCGCACCAAGCTCCAGTGGCACCACCGCCTGGCCAACCACGTGTACGAGCACCCGTACCGCTCGCTCGTGAGCGTCGGCGTGCCACTCGTGGGCAGCATTTTCGCGTACCAGGCGACCAACAAGGCGATCCAGCGCTCGCAGCAGATCATGCACACACGACTGTACGGACAGGCGGCCGTGGTCGTGCTGCTGCTCACGTCCATGGGCTTCCACGACTACATGCACAGCCGTGGCGGCGTCTTCGTGGCGGCCGAGGACGAAGAGACAGAGCGGCAGCAATAGAGAGGAAGGAGGGAAGACGATGAACGAGGAGTGGCCTCGAACGCGAGAGGGCGCCATGCATAAAGCTATTATCTAATTTGCACACGAAAAGCGTTGAAATGGGGAGTGTATTGGTCTCAATAACGGCGGTGCTGTACCGTAGGAGATGTATCTACACTGCCGAGCGTCGTTGTGAAGAAGACGGCGAGATGCAAGCAAGACGAAGCCTCCAAGAGGCAGCTTCGGCCGAACGGCTAGTCAGCCTACTGTGCCGGACGGTTGTCTGGAGTCACACCGAGGAATTCCGCGACGGAGCGACGCACAGTGGCCTGCACGGGGCACACAGAGCGAGCCAAGGCCTGGACACGGCGCGTTCCGTGGGCGGAGGCGGCCTCCGATCCCAGCGCGAGTTCGAAGAGCTGCTTGAAGAACCTCTCCAAGATCGAGCAGAGTGCTGGCGAGCTGTACAGCCACTCGTGGTATCGGTGCGGCTGGTTCTGGTCGATGATCACCATGTCCACGACGCTCGCACAAAATACACAGGAGCGTAGCGCGGAGTCGCCCTCGTGGCCTTTGAAAGCCGCGTAGCACACGGCGTCACGAAGACGGCGAAAGTCCGCAAAGTCACGTGGCACGACGATGTCTGGCTGTGGCGCAGGCTCGACTTGAGTGTCCTCGTGCTTGTGCTGCTTGGGGGAAGCCATCCAAGTCACGGGAACCGGGATGCGACTGGCGATCGGCTGGAAGAAGGCGTGGATCTCGTATCCAGTCTTCCGGCCAGCGTCAGCAGCGGCGTGGATCTCAAGTCTCTTGATACGAGCAAGGGCCTCCAGCACGAGAGGATCGGTTTGAGCCTGCGGGTGGTCATCTTGGTTGGATGTGGCTCGAACGGCGGGCGTCATAGCCACTGGCTCGAGGCGTGGCAACGACGAGGTCGCACAGGCCGTGGCACCAGTAACAATGGATGAGGCAGACACAGACTCCATTGTTGTTGTTGTTGTTGTTGTTGTTCCAGTCGATCACACCACCGCGAGCGTTGATGTTGAAGCCGAGGCAGAAGCTACAGGCGCGAGCTCAAGGGCTGAGGCACGCGCGTAGCGAGGGGTTGCGTCCATGGTCCAAAGAGGCGAAGGCTAACAGGTAAGCAGAGACGTTGTTAGAGGACGAGAAGCAGCGAGCCAGCGATGGAAGAACGGATAATTACCACCACGGGCTTGAGCGACGCGAGGCAAAATTGGAAATGATCAACGGGATGCAAGGCGCGAGGTGAGGTGAAGGAAAGTGAGACCTTCATTCGTGGGGCTTCGTGGAGACCGTCACTCACTGTCAAGGCCACGCTGGACGAGGAACAGTCGTGTGGCTCACGCACAGTCACTTGCTTCTGTTGCGCTCCATTCCAGTGTCTGTCTGTTGGCGGGCCAGTTGTGATGGCACCGTACCAGTACTGTACGTGCTGTTGTGTGTGTGTGTGTGTGTGCGTGCGTGGGGGGGGGCTTGTTAGCGTGGTGTCATTGGTGTGCGAAGATCATGAATCTGCAGCGATCACTCTTGTCAAGATGGCTTCAACATTCACTCCTGATCCATGTGGACCACTGTCTTCACATCAGCAACAAGGCAAGGTCCAAATGGAATCGTTTCTCGATATTTAGCTTTATGATATTTGGATTGAGAAGAGAAGCGAGGAAACCATTCCGGAGGTTTTACCTGCACCGAACGAGGGAAGCTCTCTCTTCATTGACAACGTACGGCATGGGCTGCAGACTGGCGCAACAGAGGAATGGTCCATAAGTACCGATACTATTCTCCTATGACTCTGGCTGTAGACCCATGCCACAATTGAGCCACTGACTCAACTGTGGTGAATGTGGACACCAAACAAACCACTGACTGCTAGTCAATGCACATGCCTGCTGCCGGCCCATAGTCCAGTCGTGTGTCCATTGGATTCGCATCGTTGATTGCCCTCCATGATTCCTTTCACGTCAGTTCACGTTGAGATTCCTCCTGGAGACGTGTCAGTGCGATGCTGCCGCATCATCGAAAACAGACCAGACCACCCACATGCTTCCGCCGTGTACAGTGTACCAATTCACTGATGTAATGGACCCATTGTCAAACGCCGCACGCGCCTTCTCGTCCACAGAGACCCCTTCGCCCATGCAGAAAGAAAGAAAGCTGGTCGGGCGGCGCCTCGTCGACAGCTTGGCTGCTTGGCTGGCTGCTTGGGAACTTGAATGCAGACGCAGTCATCACCACCACCATGCACCCTCGCACCCATGGCGACTAGACAAGCTGTCATGCTAATGTTCGGTGGACTCCATCTAGATAGCCATGCATGTCAGCCAACAACCTCATCACATTGGACCACCACAACTCCACTTCTACGAGGCCCTAGACAGTCATTTAACCACCAAAACGCAGTGTTTTTCATGTAGGAAGCTGCGCCAGAGCTGCTGTGGGCTGTAGACTCCTCTGCGCTGCTGTAGTGGCGCTGAAAGTGCTGCATGA
This sequence comes from Pythium aquatile, assembly GCA_023337775.1. Taxonomy (NCBI): domain Eukaryota; phylum Oomycota; class Peronosporomycetes; order Pythiales; family Pythiaceae; genus Pythium; species Pythium aquatile. The sequence goes on along the minus strand of JAADXM010000566.1, from coordinate 9,898 downwards.
GGAGGGCATTCACGTCGACGCTCCTTTTCGGCCGCGTGCGCCTGCTTCCCATTCTCCAATTCGACGATCTTGGATCGCCACACAGTGGGACCTTGAAGTCAAAAGTCGATATTGGCCAATCAGATCGCACCATGCTGCACCAGAACTGCAACATGACGGACCGTCGTAGCCATCCATCCATCCAATCATCATTCAAATCCTATTCAAACCGATAAAGGGCTAGGGTTCCACCAAGAGCTGCCCACGTAAACGAGCGGGTCCAATGTCGATGAATGGGATCTGACAGTGTGTGAGTGAATGCATGAGAGGCTGGCTGGCTGGCTCTGGATCTCGCGGCCTGTCGACGGCCCTTGGAGATGCAGTGTCCTGGGCCAGCGTCTCTCCAACCGGGAGCTCTTCACAATTTGTTTTACGCGCCCGTAGACACTTCTCCGTCTCTCCAGTCCCCCCACCATCATGGCCGCCTTCCAGAAGATCAAGGTCGCGAACCCAGTCGTCGAGCTGGACGGCGATGAGATGACGCGCATCATCTGGCAGGACATCCGCAACAAGGTGCGTCACTGTGTGGAGGTCTTTGGAGATGGCTTGGGCTCTGTGTGTACATGCTGACAATGTGTGATGGTCGTGTGTAGCTCATCCTGCCGTTCCTGGATGTGAACATCGAGTACTACGACCTGGGTCTCGAGAACCGTGATGCCACCAACGACGGTACGTTGTGGAGCTTGGAGAAGAGGAAAGGCGTTGGTGTTTTTAGGATGAGTTTCTGATGGTGTGATGTGGGCGTGTGTAGAGGTGACGCTCCAGGCTGCTGCGGCGATCAAGAAGCACAACGTCGGTATCAAGTGCGCGACCATCACGCCGGATGAGGAGCGTGTGGCCGAGTTCAAGCTCAAGAAGATGTGGCTCAGCCCGAACGGTACCCTCCGTAACGAGCTCGGCGGCACTGTGTTCCGTGAGCCGATCCTCTGCAAGAACATCCCTCGCCTTGTACCAGGCTGGAAGGAGCCGATCATCATCGGTCGCCACGCCTTCGGTGACCAGTACAAGGCCATTGACTTCGTCGCGAAGAAGAAGGGCTCGTTCAAGATGACGTTCACCCCTGAGGATGGCAGCGCGCCAGAGGAGTTCCACGTGTACGACTTCAAGCACGAGGGCGGTGGTGTCGGCATGGGCATGTACAACACGGCCGAGTCCATCACGGGCTTCGCCAAGTCGTGCTTCGAGTACGCGCTGGACCGCAAGATGCCTCTGTACATGAGCACGAAGAACACGATCCTCAAGCGTTACGATGGTCGCTTCAAGGACATATTCGAGGCGATGTACGTCGCTGAGTACGAGGCCAAGTACAAGGCCGCCGGTATCTGGTACGAGCACCGTCTGATCGACGACATGGTCGCGCAGTGCCTCAAGTCCAAGGGCGGCTTCGTCTGGGCTTGCAAGAACTACGATGGTGATGTCCAGTCGGACATTCTGGCCCAGGGCTTCGGCTCGCTCGGCCTCATGACCAGTGTGCTGCTCACCCCGGATGGAAAGACCGTCGAGGCCGAGGCTGCCCACGGCACGGTCACGCGCCACTACCGTGTGCACCAGAAGGGTGGTGAGACCAGCACGAACTCGATTGCCAGCATCTTTGCCTGGACCCGTGGTCTGCTGCACCGTGCCAAGCTCGACAACAACGACAAGCTCAAGCTTTTCTGCGAGGAGCTCGAGGCCTGCATCGTTGACAGCGTCGAGAGCGGAGTCATGACCAAGGACCTTGCGCTCATCATCTACGGCGACGACCTCAAGCGCGAGCACTACCAGAACACGTTCGAGGTGAGTCTCCTGATGTAATTCCCCTGCGATTGATTGTGTGAGTGGCCGTGTACTGATGATACCTTTGCGATTGCTGTTGTGCGAATCCAGTTCGTCGAGACCATCGCCCAGAACCTCACCAAGCGTCTGGCTTCCAACCCAAACTTCAGCCGCCTCTAAATACTCGCAGAGTCAACGTCTTGCTGCCACCCAATCTAGTGGTGTCGTAGTAAGGAGCCTACCATACATACATACAGCTTCACCCACATCCGTGCTCTCCATTGCCTTCCGAATTGTGTAGCCATGTCCCTCAAGAGCATTACCGTGTTTGGCAGGATCATCATTATCTACCCTGTTTTGGAAATTCGGATCATAACCGGTAGAGATACCGGTTTAGTCTGTGTCGCACCGCATTCCCTCGTTTCAGTGACTAGTCGCGTCGACAGCGCGGTCCAAACAAAAGTGTTCACGCAATACAAAACCGCAGTCAAAGTTGAAGAAAGCGCAGGCTGTGGGGCGTTTTTGTCATCATCATCGCTGGGGGGCCGCTGACGGCGCGTCAGCATCCGGCCGGTCTATCGTCAGTCTATCGGTCTATCCGTGTTGGTTAGATTTGAGAGCGTGGTGCGCGCGTTCTTCTTCCGGTGCCAGTGTGAGAACAGAAGCAGCTCAGCTTAGACGCCAACATGACCGTGCTGTCTAAATCCCACGCCGTGTCCGGCGTGGTGTCCACGGCGTCGCTCGTGGCGCTGGCGCTGGCGATCCGCGAGCACGGCCAGAAGATGGCGAACGCTGCGCTGCGCGAGGACTCGCAGTTCATGACCAAGAAGCAGGGAAACAAGCAGAAGGTCGCGGTGAACAAGGTAAGAATCCATATAGACGCCTACGTCCATCGCATCATGGCGTCTAACTCAAACTTCGAATGGTACAGGAATTCATGGACCGCTTCACGCGCCTGTTCAAGGTCATCGTACCTGGGTTCTTCACGCCCGAAGTCGGCTACGCGCTGCTCGTGGCGGGTCTGCTGGCCGCGCGTACGTCGTTCGACATCCAGATCCTCCAGATCATCACCTCCATTGAGCGTGCCATGTACGTCTATAGTCTATCTGGCGGTCTATCCTCCATCTCCCTCGCGGTCTATCTTATCTTATCTTATCATTGTATGTTCACTTGTATTAACTAGTATCTCCCGATCCAAGGAGAACTTCCTGCTGCACCTGCGCCGCTTCTTCCTGCTCATGCTGCCCGTATCGTGCGTCAACTGCCTGCTCAAGTACGGCCAGACGGAGCTCACGCTGCGCTTCCGTAGCCGCCTGACCAACTACCTGTACTCGCTGTACCTCAAGGGCTTCACGTACTACAAGGTCTCGAACTTGGACAACCGCATCTCGAACGCCGACCAGCTCCTCACGGTCGACGTCGAGCGCTTCTCCAACTCGGTCTCGGATCTCTACTCGAACGTGTCCAAGCCGCTGCTCGACATCGCCATCTACGCCGTCAAGCTCACGTCGTCCATCGGCTTCCAGGGCCCGGCGACCATGCTCGGCTACTTGGTGTTCTCGGGCATGTTCCTCACGTGGCTGCGCCAGCCCACGGGCCGCTTCACGATCGCTGAGCAGAAGATGGAGGGCAACTTCCGCTTCATGAACTCGCGACTCATCACGCACAGCGAAGAGATCGCGTTCTACAACGGCAATGTCCGGGAGAAGCGCATCATCGACCAGTCGTTCAATAACCTCATCAACCTCGTGCGCCAGTCGCAGCAGTTCCGCTTCTCGGTGAGCGTGATCGACAACGTCGTGGCCAAGTACTTTGCCACGGTCGTGGGCTTCCTGGTCGTGTCCAAGCCGTTCCTGGACACGGACCACCCGCGCCACCTTAAGTCCACGTACGCCGAGCGGATGGAGGACTACTTCCGCTCGGGCAAGATGCTCATCAAGCTCTCGGAGGCCATGGGGCGCCTCGTGCTCTCGGGCCGTGAGCTCACGCGTCTCGCCGGCTTCACGGCGCGTGTGACCGAGATGATCGACGTGCTCACGGACCTGGACCAGGGTAAGTACCAGCGTACGATGCTCAAGCAGGAAGAAGGTGATGACGCAGACGGCGTGAGCAGCAAGTCGTCGGCCGACTCGCTCGACCTGTACCCGGGCAAGGGCTCGCTGCTGTACGCCGACCACGTGATCCAGTTCACGGACGTGCCGCTCGTGACGCCGAACGGCGACGTGCTGGTCAAGTCGCTGAACGTGCGCGTCGAGTCGGGCATGAACGTGGTCGTGGCCGGCCCGAACGGCTGTGGCAAGTCGTCGCTGTTCCGTATCCTGGGCGAGCTGTGGCCGATCTTCGGCGGCACGCTGACCAAGCCAGAGCGCAACGGCCTGTTCTACATCCCACAGCGTCCGTACTTGACGCTGGGCAGCCTGCGCGACCAGATCATCTACCCGCACTCGCTCGAGGAGATGCAGGTGTCGGGCCGCACGGACTCGGACCTGATGGTGTTCTTGGAGAAGGTGCAGCTCGGATACTTGGTGGACCGTGAGGGCGGCTGGGACGTCGTCCACGACTGGGCCGATGTGCTCTCTGGGGGTGAGAAGCAGCGTGTCGCCATGGCGCGTCTGTTCTACCACAAGCCGCAGTTCGCGATCCTGGACGAGTGTACGTCGGCTGTGAGCGTGGACGTCGAGGGCGCCATGTACAGCTACTGCCGTGAGCAGAACATCACGCTCTTCACGGTCTCGCACCGCAAGTCTCTGTGGAAGTACCATGAATACGTGCTCCGAGTACGTGCTCACTTCGTGCCTTTTTGTTTTCTCTATTGCTGCAAGCGCTGACGTTGTGTTGTGTGTCCTGTCCTATGTGAATAGTTCGACGGCCGTGGAGACTACGAGTTCAAGAAGATCGAGGAGGCGGACGAGGCCTTTGGCTCGTAGACGCAGAGCTTCGGCAGTCTGCGGCATGGAGTCGCTCGCAGATCGGACGCTGCGTGTCTGATCTCATTGACGGCCTCCGATATACACACCGGTAGTAGGTAGATCCCTTGAGCCTGCGCTCCTACAGTAAAGCGAATTGTATCCCGTGTGTCAGCTTCGGACTTCTTGCGAGTCTTTGCTCGTACGTCTGTGCTGTGCACGTTGAGGGAGACACAGCACTGTTCGATGTGGGAAAGAATCTCCCTCTATCGTCTCGAGGTCATCGTCAAGACCTGGCTATCATCTGCAAGACCCATAGTCCTGCGAGCTAGGAACATGTCCACTCACACGCCTACGGGGAGGAATATTGACCGCCACAAGAGCACGGCGTGATCAGAAACCGAGATCTCTGTTGGTTTCTTTACGCAGTCAAGTGTATCGACGACGGTCGCTACTGTACTCTACTAGCAAGCTTGCAGCTCTGTCGATGGAGGCTTACAGGCCCAGCCATCCGTTATCGCTGACACTGTAGCCAAAGTGCGAGCCCGAGGCGATACCGAGGAAGAGGAAGAACACCAGCACGGCACCGGCAGTCTCACGGTCCTCTGGCTTGCAGAGACGTGGGGCGACACCCATGGTCACGGTCGAGAAGAGACCCGTGGTGAGACCGATCGTGAAGTTGAAGATAATGTTCCACACAAGCGCGGCCTCGACGTGGCGGCCGAAGATGTAGACCGACGAGCCAGCCACGCCCATGAGCATGATGATGATGTACGCCAGACGCAGCACGGACACGCCGAGCGCGAGGTTCATGGACACAACACGGTAGACGACAGCGGTGGTGAAGACACGGCCAAAGAAGTCACCGAAGTTGTACGAGCCAATGATGCCAGGCGAGCAGTACCACAGGCCGGTGTGCGTGTAAACCTTGCTGGTGTATGGCTCCAAGAGGTTGCGTCCGGCCGCACAGCCGAAGCCTGGGAACACGCTGAGCGAGACGAAGAAGATGAGCCACTGCGTGAGCGCAGGCACCCAGATGATCTTGAACACACGGAAGAGGTTCAGGACGTTCTTGACTGGGTTCAGGGCCAGCTCGTGCTCGCGCGTGGCAGCCTCGTTACGCTCAAAGAGGTACTTGATGCACGGCAGGCTGGTGACACGGATGTACAGGAAGACGGCCGAGATGAGCACGACGATGAGCACACCGAAGAAGAGGTAGAACGACAGGTCGTTGGCCGACTTGGTCTGGTTCACGCCACCCACAATGAGACGCAGGAGCGTCGCGATCGTGACGTTGAGGATACCGGCTGTGACGTTACCGATCTGCACGGCGTTGGTGTACTTCTCCACCGGGAAAAGCGCCGCGAGCGAGTAGTACGTGGCCTCAGTGAGCGAGTTACCGAAGCCGATGCAGCCCATCATGATGAGCACAAGCAGAGCGCCGGTGTCCTCGTTGTCGAAGTCGATGGCGCTGAAGATCATGATAAGCGAGGCGCAGACAAGGAAGAGCGCGTAGCCGCAGAACACACGCGTCTTCTGGCCGAGCTTCTTGTCGAGACCCGTGACGATTTGGAGCGTGTGTCCCACGACCATCGGCCAGGCCGTGAACAGCGTGGTCAAGAACGAGAAGTCGTACTTGGAGTTGGAGAACTTGTCCGTGTAGAAGTTCTGTGCCGTCAGACACGAGTAGTACGCCCACAGCACGGAGCCGTTGAGGAACATGAGCGACCAGTAGATGAACTTGTCGTTCTTCTTGATGTCATCCCAGATCTCCTGCGGGATGCCGTCCGAGCCCGTCTCGAGCTGGTCCTCCTGGATGAGCTTGTCGGTCTTCGCTGGCGAGTCCATCGTAGCGTTGGTTCTTACGGGGTTGTTCTCTATTGCGAGTCGCACCACCAGAGCAAGATGAAGAATGAGAACCAGTCGATCATCGTCCAGTCACGCCACAAAGCACGAAGCCCGGCGTGTTGGCCGTGCGGTGCAGTGCGGTAAAGTATTGAGGAGGAACCTACCGCCGTTGGGAAGGACCGCCGAGGGAATGACGCTGGCCCAGCTTGACTCGCCCAGCGGCTGGGCGAGTCTGGGAGATGATCGGACGACGTGAATGAGTGCACGCGCGGCCATTCAATCGATCGCAGTCCCAGCCACACACACACATGCACCGTGGAAATCGGAACATTCACCTGCGTGCATGCGACCGAGCCCGACTTGCGGCCGCTACCAACGCCCGCGACATGTTGACACAACTCCGGATGGATGATGGATCGGCTGGCTGCAGCCAGAATCAAGCCTCTGCTCTCAAAACGCCGCCATCTTCAAGCTTGTATACGGCGCGATTGAAGGCGTCAACAAACACAGCAGGCATGGCCTGATTGTCCTCCCCGCCGGAGGATTTCCAGGCAAATTGGTAGGTGAATGGGAATGCGATCATGGACATTCTCAGAGGAGATCCACTCACCAAGTGAGACCAAACAAGTCCCGAAAGTTGCCCATCTTGCTGTTGATTCAGTATATTTGAGCCAGTTGTGTAGGCAAAGTTACTATTTTAGGATAATGTTGATGTCTGTTCTCAGCATGGCCGGTCTCTTCCACTGCAGCCCGAGCCCTGAGAGCAAGGGAGCTGCTCACTCGACAGCCTCACACCAAAAAACCAGCACCACGTTGCAATTTTTGCACTAGATTTTCACCATGCTGTCGCCTCGGAGCCAGTGGCCTCATCAAAATGCAGTAGAGTGTACCTCACAGAAGCGTCCCACACCCGTCGGGTGCTTGGCTCGGCAATGTCGAGCGTCGAGACGAGATGCTCTCAACTGCAACTTGCAGCTAGGGCACATTGTGCTTGCCACGCAGCTTGGTCACCAAGTTGGTGGTGGGCCGACCGAGTCGTTTCTCTACGGCTGCATGTTGGTCGGTTTCGTATACAGATTCCCACTTGTGTATCTGCATGCCGTCGCCATGAAATGGATGGCAGGGCCACGCGAGAGGGATACAAATCCAGCGGCTTTGTTGCGTGACCCACGCTCACCTTGCGGTGTTCTTTTTCCTCATCTAATCACAAGGATCTCGCTAAACTATCATCCATCACAACTTGAGCGTCTGTATGCGAGTGCTCTCCTCTTCCAACGTGGAAGAGCCCAACCTACACTTGGCTGTGATGGTTTTGGCGGCAAAATGAAGTGTCGACGACTCCTATTGGAGTTGCGGATTGGGCAGCGCTACGATGACGACGCCAGTGTCATTCCTGCAGGCATCACTCCAGTCACGGCGGCTCAAGCTTTGGGCCGTCCTCCTCCATCGGTTGGCGGGAAAAGTGTAGGTTGCGGCGCCTAAGGCGTCGCGCCTTCCGCATTCAAATCAACTTTGTGTATCAGTTGGTCTGTGTGTGCAGCAGTGACACGGATCGGAAGGATTTGCAAGTTCCCTTCGGCACCACATCGAATGCGTGGTGCCGAATGCTCGTGACAGCGTGGTGCTAATTTGCGTTCAGTGGGGGTGCGGTAAGCCCAAGGCCGCACTGTCTGGTGGTCAAAGTGTACCGCCGAGCAATGCAGTGTGCTGTTGTCGAGACGAGCCAAGGTTCACCTTGGCTCCCTTGTCAAATGCAGAGCCTTTGCCTTCTCGTTCATCGAACAAGTCGAAGTTTCTGTGGCCCACGGCTCATGGGTAGTTTTGGTGTGAAGTCTACACCACCTCGCCTGCAGGGACCACTCCCAGTTGCGTTCAGCAATGGATGCCAGACCGCTTCGTACACAACGGAGAGCGGGATACGTCTGAGCCATGAAGGCTGCCATTTCACCAGTTGTGGACTGTTTCACGCCCGTGCGAGTTCATGACACGATTCGCGCCACGCTACTGGAAAGCAGAAATAGATTTGAAGGTCATCAGTGTACGTTGAGTGTCATAGATCACCACACACGTTGCCAGTCCCCCTTGTGCATGGAGACGCGAGCCAGGGAGCTCCTCCGATCGCTGAGGCGGACGCTCTCCTCCAGCTAGCTAATCCAAACATCACCATTGAACCTTGTGGACCTATGAATTGGTCCATATTGACCTGGCGCAGTGTCACAAATTGCGACTCGCAATTCGTGATTCGCTCCAAACCTACCCCGCTTCCTACACACCATCCAACCAGAGCACTCCACATTTCTACCATGTCCATCTATTGGCTTAAATTACAACTCTTTGCGTCATCTCATTGGCTAAAATACATCAATCTTCCACCGGTGTTTGCCGTTGGCGCCAACACTTGGGCTGCATGACCCTCTGGAATCGACGGAAGATTAGCGGACGGTCGCCACGAGCAGCGCCAGCGGACGCATCGAGTGGCTCTCACGGACGTCGAGCATTATCAGCGTGCTGTGTGGAAGGAATCCAGGCGCGAAAACGCGGCGGAAATCGTCTTTGAGAAGACCGAGAAAACGGGTAAGTAGTGGTGGGGAAATCTGAGGAAACGTTGTAGGATCATGGCTTGCGAGCTTCCAGCGACGATGGCGGCGCGTGGACGCCGCGGGCGTGGGCGTATCATGAGCTTGTATGTGGTGTGGTGGCTTGTGGCGCTCGCGGTGTGTGTGGCGGCGACGGCGGCGGCGGAAACTGCAGGTTCAAGTCAAGGGGGAAGTGCAAGTTCAATCGCGGTCAAGGACATGGAGATGCAGAAGCCGGTGTTCGTGGATGAAGACTACACTCTGGATACGATGGAGCTGCTCAAGATGGCGCATCTACGAGCGGTGGATGGGGAGAGGGGCCGTGGGGTTCGGTACTTGGGAGCGGAGGTGCTGGTTCCTGCGGATGCGGGAGTCGCCGTTCGGATCGCGAACGTGGCGGTGTCAGGAGGGGCGATTATTCGGATTCCAGGGACGCAGTGGATGAAGCCCACGACCACACTGGGACTCACGAATTCCAACGCGTCGCTGCCCAAAGCGGACGTCAAAATCGCCTTCCGGTTCCTCTCAGAGGACAAAGTGAGTGCCACTATGGTACGTATGACGATTCGACTCAAATTTGCGGTCAAGCCCAGCTACTTGACGAGGAAGAAAGCCATTCAAGAGCCTCATGAGGCGGTGGAGCACGGCGGAGTTGGTCGCGTGATGGTGGATCCGTCTGCGATGCTGTCTGGGCCAGCGAACGCGTCGTTGTCGTCGACGTGGTCGATGGACGTGTCCGTGGTGGGTCTTTCGTCGTCTGTGCTGGCGAACGCG
>JAADXM010000565.1:0-16760 GCA_023337775.1 Pythium aquatile | reverse complement strand
GCTGTAAAAGCGCGAATGACTTGGCGATGCCGGGCTGATGGAGCCTGACGGAGACGAGTGGACCTAGAGCACCCCACGTTCTGGAAAACTCGTTTTCCAAACACCAGATAATATCCGGATATTTGGACAAACAATCCATTTCCATCCACGTGGGGGCCACGCTCGAGGACCGAGCGGGGATGATCGATTACCGACGGCCTCCAGGAACTGGAGGCTGCCCCTGTAGAGCACTGCGACTCGTCGGTGGTCGTGCATCCTTCGTTCGGTGTTCTTGTGCGTGTGGCACCATGGTGGCTGCGATGGTGCTTGTCACTGCGTTGGAGATGTGGACGTAGCGTCGAAAGCACTCGCTGCTCCAGCGGCCGTGAAGCTTGATCACGGAGTCAGTGCTTCCTGCCTCGAAGAGTGCAGTCGCCCCACCACTGCGAAGTGAGTGCGTGCTGAACCGAGAGGAGTCTCTCCCTTCACGCGCTGCTGCGAGCTTGATCCACTTGCTGACTTCTGCAGCTGAGAGGGCGGTGCCGTTCACGCACGCGCACAGAGGCGCGTTGTCTGGATGCCGCGCTCGTGTTCCTTCTGCCATCAACGCCCAGGCACCACGCACGGGGCAGAGCCACTTGCTGCCCGATCGCGACAGCGTCCTGGTAGTTGTTTCCCCGAATTGGTCGGTCTTGCTCCCTTTGAGGCTGATTGTCACGTTGTGGCTGTCGTCTCGGGAGCGTGCTCTCACGCCATTCGCGTCTGTAAAGCTGACGTCCTGCCTTTGAATGACGAACCTCGCTGTCCTTCCGTCGACGGAGAGGTACTCGGAGCGCCTGAGAAGAAAGAAGAAGCCCACGACCGTAGCCCCCCAGATGAGTCGGTGGTGGGCGTTCGTGAAGTCGAGGGCGTGTCGAAGGTGGTGGAGAAGCTCAGCGGTGACTGGCGACTTGCGACTTGGAGGTGGCGACAACCGACGCATCCCTCGCAGAGCCAAGGCGTGACCGTCGTGGAGGCGGACGCCGTAGCCGAAGGTGCGGAGATGATGCCACGAGATGTGGCTGAGCTTGGACAACACCGTGGCGTGAGAGTTCGGTGCGCCGAGCGCTCCCGTCCATGACAAGATGGCGAACTGAACCAGCGCATCGGACTGGGCGTCCGGGTCACGCGGGAGGCGAGGCGAGTCGTTGGTGGATGAACGCCACGCACACCACTGCTGCCACGTCCGCGCGTAGACGAGCTGGGAGCTGTCGGCCAGTGACGCGGATTGTAGTTGGAGGAGAACGTCTTGTACACCTTGCGAAGCTCGGCTGGAACCATGATCTGCGTCCACTCAGACACATAGTTAGCAAAGAGATGGCGTTTGAGCGGCTGATCCAGCCGCGATCCCGCATCTGCGATCACGTTCACTGCGCCAGGAATATGCGCAGCCGACACCCGAAACTTGTGCAGCGCCTCTGCTAGCCCGATGCACCGATTGAGCTCTTGCGCGTGTGCGTGCCGCGACGCGAGCGTGTTGGTTCGTGCCGCGGCGGTTCGATTGTCCGTCCAGCAGCGGACGTGAGGCCATGGAGTCGACGCATTCGTGGCGTAGGATGGCGCCAGCAGCACACACGCGAGCGCCATGCAGAACTGTTCGCGCACATTGATGTCGAAACCGGCGTCCGCCGGCGCGGCTCGAAGTTGCGAGCACTCTTCGACGTCGAAAGCGACCGTGATGTAGCGTGTGGAAGCAGGATCGAGAACACAGCACCCGTAGTCACTCGCGTCCATGTAGAAATGCACGTCCGGATCAGACAGTTGGCCAAAAAGACGCGTTGGAATACCACGCAGCGTCCCATGTTCGAGGATGTGCTGAAACCAGTGGAGATCGTCCATGGCACCGTCGGTGACCGCTGAGCGGCCGACACGAGGCATTCGGGAGCACAGAGCCTGCAAGCGCTGGTAAAACGGCCGAGCTGCACTCAGACAGGAAGCCACGTGCCGTAAGCTGCCCAATAGCGACTGCAGCTCGTGGCGACTGGCACGCTGCTTCTCCATCACAGCGACGACGCGCAGACGAGCCTTTGAGATCTTCGCCAGCGGCATGGAGACTGTGAGTTGACGCGTGTCCCATTCTAGCCCAAGCGCCTCCAGTGACGTCGACCACTGCGTGAACTTGGATTCGTTGATGGCGTCTGGTCCGAGAACGGCCAGCATCGCCAGTCGGAGCGCATCTTCTGCGATGACACAGCGCTGCCCCACGTCCGGTTCGATCATGATATGATCGTCGACCCACTCGTAGGCAAAGAACCGTTCCATGTCCGTGTCACTGGGGCACATGCTTGCGGGGCTTTCACGACTGACCACGAACGAGATCGCGCGCCCAAAGACACCGTAGATAGCCGGCGAGCCCGTCCAGCCAAACGGCGCTGAAAGGTCGACGACCCCGGCGGCACGGTCAGGAAGTAAGCCGCACATCCAGCCCACGTCGTCAGCGTGCTGGCGCAAATGACGGAACGCACCGTTCACGTCGCCTTTGAGCATCCGGATCGAGACCTCCGGAAACCGGCCATGGAGCGCGTCGATCCGACGTGCAAGCGCTGCCACATGTTCGTAATGGATCGGTGGAAGCGAGAGCTGGTCCGTAGCGTCGTTCGCGCTGGCGCCGCGTGGGAAAGAGAGGTCATGGATCAACCGAATCGCGCCGGACGCCGCGTCGCCCTTGGGGATCGCACCAAATGGACTGACGTGCACGCGCCAGCGATCAAACAACTCTTGGTCGACCAGGAGATACGTGCCTGCTGCTTCACCTTCGAGGAGCCGGGAGATCACGAGGTCGCTCGCTGTGCTGGCCGAGCGATGGTTGGACGGCTGACGCGGTTGCTTCGACTGGGCCCAGAGCCACCGTACTTGGAAGCCGTTCCGCGCGATCGAGATCATCACGTCGTGATGTTCGTAACCTTGCAGTAGTTGCTGGTACCGCACGGGGTCCAAGGCTTTATTAGGCCGAGAATCCACGGCCGTTTCACCGCGTACAATGCGAACGAGCTCTGGCAGGGATAGATGGGACTGGCGGGCAATGGACGACCAGAAGGTCTGCAAGTCGACTGTATTAGGCTGCACTCGAAGACCCAACTGTTTCAGTTGACGAGACTGGCGTACTGCCGCCGCGGCATCGGCGATCGCGAGCTCACCAGCAAGACTACCTTGAACTGTCGCGTAGCGGGGAATGTAGGGCCTTGCGGTCGAGCGTCAGAGATGCCGAAGGTCTGCACGTAGTCCCCCGAGCCGCTGCACGATGTACTTGCGGACGCCTGGCGTCAACTTCTCTGGAACGAAGTGAATACGGTGGTCGTGCTCACACAGCGACTCGTCGTCCCCGTCCCCACCGCGACACGGTCGAGCCGAAATCGACTTCAGGCACAGCTCGCGGGCGTTGAGGTGCGGAATCTCGGACGCGATGGCCGCGAATGACGTCGGCTGAGTGCCCTGGGGTGGCTCGCGCTTGATCGGGCGCTCACGCGTGTCGCGTGCTGGATCTGAAGCTCTCGTGGGTGGCGGCTGGAAAGGCGGCGGGGTGCGTTGCCGCGACTGGCCGTGGTCGGTGGCTTGCTTCAGCGCGCGTTGCATGAGTCGACGGACCATCCCCTCGTACGTCGGGTTCGCCTGCGTGATCGACGCGTACACGGTGCCGCGAGAGTTCCCACCGTTCAGATCGTGAACCGCGTGGGTGCGGAACTGCTCGAGGAGGCCGTTGAGCCAGAACACGAGGTGCGGGAGATCGGCCGGCGCCCACGTGTCTTCACCCAGGAGTTGCTGAACAAACGTGAAGAGGCCCTGAACGAACTGGATTGTATCTGCGGCCGCGAACATCCCGCAGTAGTTGCACAGGCTCAGCAGCGCTTTGCTGATGTCGTCGAGGGACCGCGGCCGCAGTGCCACTGGTAACGCCACCGAGTGTGAGAAGTTCAGCATGTTCACGTTGGACATTGTGATCCACTCCATCTTCTCGACGGCGTTGAGCCACGCAAGATGCATGATCGAGAGCCCGCGCGTGCCGAACTGGAAGTCGAACAGCCGCATCAGGATCCCGGGATGCGGCGCAAACTGGACCGCAGGGTGCGAGATAAGCCAATCCATAAACTCCACGGGTGACTTACCTGCCATAGCGGTCGCGGACAGAAGTCGATGCAATCGAAGTTGAAGCTGGTCCGGGTGGAACGTGAACTTCGAGGCCCTTTCGGGCGCGTCGTCGTACGAGACCAAGCGCTGGCGCTTCGCCGTTTGGACTGTCGGCGCTACCGCTTCGAGGTAGTGGGCCAGTAGCGTTGGCTGCCCTGCCAGTGCACGAATGATACGAGCGTGGGCGTCAAGATCGTTGGCGTCCACACTGGCAGGCAGAATCGGAGGATCGTCGGCGTCGGGGTGAGCCTCCGTACGCGCCTCATCAGCGAAGAATGAGTCCACGGATGGCGCCTTGCGTTTGGCCGGTGCCGCACGTAGCCGCTGGGGAGCAACGGCGCCTGGTCCAACAGGCGGTCGGCAAAACGTAGTGCCTACCGAGGCGCGGACGGCCTTGGAGATGCGACGAGCGTTGCTCTCCGTCACGAACACGAAATCGATGGCGTGCTGAAGCGGGAACTCCCGTTCACTGCCGTCGACAGGATCGACCCAAAAACGCGCGGTGTCAGCCGTCGGGAGATCGGCGCCTTGAACGATGTCGTCGAGAAGAACAGCAACGTCGCGAGACGGCCGTACCCCTTCGCTTCCAAGCAGGCGATCGAGGATCGTGGTATGGCCGACTTCCACCTCAGCCGCCGTGCGCGCCGCCGGCAGGCGGTGTTCTGCAAGCAGAAGCGCCATGATGGGATCGACGGCGACGGCATCGGTGATTCGGACCTCTTCTTCGTCGCCACTCGAATTTCGAACGATGAGGCGTTCGGGCGTGACGCGTACCACCTGGCCGTACATCCAGCCGTCCTCCAACTGGCAGACGACGGCCTTACGGAGCCATAGGCCAGGCTGAGGTCCCGTGGCTGCCGCTGCGGATGTTTTCCGTTGTTCGCCGACAGTCGAAGGCACCGTAAACGCGCGCTGGTCGTCGTTCACGTCCTGGGCGGAGATCGCCCGTGCCGTCGCCCTTGTGACCTTCGCATACGCTGGCTGTTCGAGTTCGTCGATGTCTTCCGGAAGGAGGAGCAGATAGTCGCCGCGCTTGACCATTTTTCTCTAAGAAAGCTACCTGAGCTGCTGTAAAAGCGCGAATGACTTGGCGATGCCGGGCTGATGGAGCCTGACGGAGACGAGTGGACCTAGAGCACCCCACGTTCTGGAAAACTCGTTTTCCAAACACCAGATAATATCCGGATATTTGGACAAACAATCCACTTGGGTCGCTCGCGCTATAGCCAAAAAATACCGCACTGATCGTTACAATCTTGCCTCCTAGACGTCACTGCTGCAGCCCGACCAAACGGTACTTCTGCCAGGTCAAAATGTCTACCCAATATCGTTCTCGCTGCCAACCAACCTACCGGGAACCCAAGAGACGATCCCCATCGACGCCAATGGCTGGGAGAAAATCAAGAGCCAAATCTCGTACTGCATCGAGGTCAAGATCCACCAGAAAGGTGCCAAAGAGCCCAAGCGAGTTACCAAGACGCTCGTTATCCCGACACTGCCACTCTCACGAGCTATGTACCCGGGTCCTCTCGACCGATCAAGCGACATTCGCGTATTGAACTTCTGCTGCTTCAACAAAGGCGTTTGCACAGTAGCGTTGAGTGTGGAGCGCGACGCCATTGATATCAACACGGGTGTAGTGCCTCTGGTCGCGACAATTACGAACGAGACCAACGCGACGGTCAAGTCGTTGGCGGTGGCTCTTCAGCAAGATCTGCTCGTGCACATTCCTTCGGGAGAACACAAGACATCCTTCCCAGCCACTCTTCCGCTCATTCATGCCAAGGAGATCGATGAGACCATCGCCCCACACACAACCGAGGAAGGTATCCAACTGCCTGTGTCGATGGCAGAGTATCTCTCAGGCTTTCACAACAGCGTCGGCAAGAACAAAACTACCAGAACTGCGCTGGTTCCAAGCTGTGACGCCATGTTCGCGTCGATTCGGTTTCGTGTGGTCGTGATATTGGAGTTTAAGGGCGGATTCTTGACCACCGACGAAGCAGACCTGCCGATCGTGCTTCTCAATCTTTGCGAGCCGACCGCTCTCTCTGCTGGCGATGATTCTCTGGTAGCTCCTGTGGCTCCAACTACCACGATTCCAGCGACTGTCGCAAGTGATGTTGCTCCAGAAGCTGCGACTACAGCTACCGTGGCTCCAGTGACCGAAGATCCGACGGCTGAGGCTCGAGACACCATGACACCAGCGGATGCTCCAACTCCCGATAGTTCAACTTCAGTGGCTCCAGCCACAGATTCACCAACCGTAGTGGCTCCTATTCCAGATCCAGTCGAAGAAGCTGAAAAACTGCCCGAAGATGAGGTCTCTGCATCACACAGTAGCTTCGCCGTGCCCGTGTCAAGCGTGGAATGAGAAATGCCAATATATTCGATACGAGAGCATGCTATCTACAGCATGACCACACAATCCACTTGAATCTCATGATCACAATTGTAACGCCCTGCGAAGTGCACAGACACCGAGCTTCAGATGGAGAAATCGTCCAGAACGTAATGGCCAGATCCACCATGAGCAGTCCAAGCAACGCGATCCCCAGACACCAGGGAAACATGTTCTGACAACTGCCACGCGCGGAAATGCGTGAGGGGCGGCATGGAGGCAATATACGTTGATGTGATGGGATTGGCCAGCCGTGGCCAAACCCAAATATGTGTGAATGCGACCGGAATTCTCCTCCCATGCCCAGGTCAACGCGTTTAGAAAGGATCCTTGAATATTTCTGCCGAGTCTCACCCAGCTTCCCAAGGCATCTATTCTGGACTAGTACATCAGCAGTCTTGCCTGGTGAGAGCATTGCTTGACTCGCCAGGCCTCCAATCGATTTCTCACAATGGTCTTCGGCTAGGGTGGATCGTCAAACCGAGATACCCATCGGAGAGCTCGTGTATCCGTTCACCTTTCCGTTGCCTCCAACTTTACCCGGAACCCACGTTGCTGCTTCAATAAGGGCAACTGCAAGGTGGCTTTGAGTCTCGACCGAGACACCGTTGACATTACCGCAGGTGTGCTGCCTTTGTTTGCGACAGTCACGAACGACACAAATCTCACGATCAAGTCGCTCGTAGTTTCGATTGAACAGGATTTGATTCTCCACATTCCTTACAACACACACGGCCCTCCCTTCCAGGCTCGACCTCAGCGCGTTTTTAGCAAGAATGTCGATGCGATCGTTGCCCCGCACTCCATGAAGGAAGCTATTCAGCTGCCCGTGTCCATGGCAGAGTACAGCCACGCTTTCCGCAAGAATGCCAGGAAGAAGAAGAACACAGGCGCACCCAACCGCGTCGAGCTCGTGCCAACTTGGGATATTTTGTACGCGTCGGTGCGGTTTCGTGTGGTCGTGCGAGTGAATTTTGGGACCAGGCTCGCCACCGTTGTGAAAGCAGACCTTCCGATCACGTTGTTGAACATCTCCGACCCGTCCGTGGTTCCTCCGGCAGTCCCAGTGGCTTCGATTCCCGCGGATCCGGCTGCGTCTGGAACTACCGTGGAGTTGGGGGCATTTCAGCTCGTTGGACCTGACAAAGTCCATCCCACCGAGGCTGCTCCAGCACACGTCAGCTCACCCGTCCCCGTCTCCAGAGTTTAACGACTCAATAGTCTACGAATGCATTGCATTGGCTGTTGACCAATCTTCCATCGTCGATCGTCCAGCCGCGAGTTGCTGCGATGTATCCGGATACTGGTCGCCTGGGCAGATTTTCAGACAAGCACGGTCTCACAGCAGCGCTAAATACGATTTTGACCATATTTCTCCGTTCTTGGTTGGCAGCGAGAGCTCTGCGACCACTTTAAAACGAGTGGAGCCATCGCTCTCCGCATTGTCAATTTCGCGGCGCCCACGGACGTTTCTTCATCATGGTCTTTGGCTTTCGAGAGCCTTCTCTAAAGGGCTGCAGCGCCGTCGTGACCCTCGCGAAGACTGACTTTTATCCCGGAGAGATCGTCCAAGGCCAGCTCACGCTGAGCGTAGAGACTGCGGTAGAGTGTCTACGTACGAGACTCACCTCACAGGAGGAACCACTACCATCTCTGACAGGATGTGGAAACGTTACTGTGTAGGCTTCACGGTCGGACTAGATATCACTGCTGCAACCCACGCAAGGGGTCCTGTCACCTGGCCGGCACACGTATCCGTTCGCATTTCAACTACCCTCGAACATACCAGCAACCCAGGAAACGACCCCCACGAGAGGCAATGGCTGGCACAACATCTACAGCCGTGTCATGTACTGCATTGAAGCCAACATTCAGAAAACCGGCGCCAAAGAGCCCAAGCTCATCCTCACCAAGCCGTTCACGATCCTTGTCCCACGTGTGCTACCCGCTGGGTACATTGGTCGTGCTGTGCAGGACCTGGAAGAGACTCGCATTCGCCAATTTTGCTGCGTTAACAAGGGCACTTGCAAGCTGCCGTTGAGTTCAGAAAGAGATACCGTCGGTATCCTCTCGGGCGTGCTCCCACTAGTCGTGACAGTCGCGAACGAGACGAGCTTGGCGATCAAGTCCTTCACCGTGTCTGTCTACCAACCCTTACTCGTTCACATAGGCACAAAGCGGCCTTGACGGCTGAACCCGAGCTCGTGAACACAAAGACGATACCGGAGACCATCGCTCCACACTCGACAAGGGAAGGAATCCGGCTTCCTGCCTGCGCTGATGTCCCAGTTCAGATTGGGCTTCCGCAACAGTGTCCCGAAGACCAACAAGGCCAGGCTGACGAAGGCTGCTCCAGCGCCTAGCGGCACGATGTTCTTCGTGTCGGTACTGTACCGCGTGACTGTCAAGGTGAACTTCGACGCCAGCTTCGTCACGACACCGGAGGCGGGTTTCCTCTCACACTGCTCAACATTCCCGAGCATGTGGTCGTCCCTGAACGAGTCACACCTGAAACGTATGCAGTGGCTCCGACTACTGTGTCGCCGACGCTCGGGAGTGGCCGACTCGAAGCTGGCTGACGCCCCACATGTGCACATTAGCATGACTGAGTTCGTGTCCAATGGTGAGGGCGATGCTCCAGTCCAAGAGACCGAGACACCAGCCCAGGACGAGTCTCCTGAGCTGCACGCGAGCTCTGACGTCGAGACCACAGCGGAATGAGCTGGCTGCGGCGGCAACGCACTAGACCGCACTGCACACTATCAACATAAAAAGCCATTTTCGCCCAGATTTTCATTTCCGAGGACGTCATTTTTGGCTTTGCACCCTATCTTCAGCGTCAGAACCTGATCTGATCTTGCTCGCGACCTTATCCAACAGCCAAATGCCATCGTGACACAATGGCACAGGAACCGTGAGACCATGATTCGTGAGACTCTCCTTCCTACGGATAGAGTTGTAATCTGTGTCAACATCGCATCGTTTGAAGACCATGGTCGTCGATATTGAAGCCGTGCTCAAGAGCTGCACGGCGACTGTGGCTCTCACAAAGGCGAGTTTCGTGTGCGGCGACGACGTTGAAGGCGTCGTGACACTGAACCTCACGCATGCCGTCGATTGCCACCGTAAGCTCCGATTCCATCCTCATTCATGTGATTCAAACTAACGCAATCGACCCGCTTTCGTGGCGCCAGGTTTGGCGATTGAAGTCGTCGGCGATGAGTTCCTACGCTGGGAAGCCGTCGAGAACGGCGTGGCCGACAAAGAACAACTCGAGAAGCGGTTCTACTCTCAAGATGTTAGTTAGTTGCAGTGTGTGGATCTCTGATGCGGATTTCCCAGCTGACTATCCATTTGTATCCTTCAGTATTTGCCTCTCGCGTCTACCCAGTCGCTATTGCAGCCTGGGCAGCACACGTACAGCTTCTCCATCCCTATCCAGTCAAAGCTACCAGGCTCACTGCAGAGTGTAGCTGGAAATGCCCTCGGCTGGAAGGACATCGTCAGCTCGATCGAGTACGCAGTTGAAGTGTGCGTTCGTCCGAAGGGTCAGTCAAAGACCAAGGTCCTCACACGGTATCCGATACTCGTTCGGTCGGCTCCGCTGCTACCACCAGCCCACCCAGGGTCAGCGACGACAGACTTGTCTTCGGCGTACGTCAGGGCCTTGTGCTGCATCTACAAGGGCAAGTGTGAGCTCAGTATGAGTACTGATTGCGACACAACGGACGTGGCTGATGGCCGACTCAGTCTTCGAGCGTCGGTCAAGAACGGCACGAGCCTGGCGATCCGTGGTCTCGCGCTGTCGTTGGAACAATCGATCACGATGTACATTCCAGAGAAGTTCTCTCACGCGGGATGCCGCGCGGGGTGGACGCACACGCTGCTGGAGCTGAATTTTGACAACGAGATCCCGCCGGCTTCCAACAAGGACGATATTCCCATGGATTTGGCCATGGCCCACGTGCTCGCTCACAGCAAGGGCAGGAATGCGAGCAACGAGTCTGCGCTGATTCCGAACAGCAACCTGTTTTTCGTATCGATTCGGTACCGTGTGACTGCCAAGATCATTTTCGCCAGCGCTGCAGTCAACACCATCGAAGTCGACCTTCCAGTCTCGCTTCTCAACGTCCCCGGCCACGTTCCAGGTTGTAATGGCAAGGGTGTAGTGATCCCGTCTTCGCTGCCAAGCAAGCCAGAGGGAACGTCGGCTAGTATCCAACTGGCTTCGAAATCTGCTGCTTCGAAGGCTCCCAAGTCCGAGACATCAGCAGCGGAGCCAGTCAGCATCGCCCAAATAGAGATGCGGGCAAAGTAGACACAAGGAAGAGTACTCTGGAGGTGATCTCTAACGAGAGCCATTGGTTATCCTATGGCTCTGACTTATTTTTAAAATAGTCGAGGTGTCGAGACAATTTCACTGGAGGCTATGCTGAGAAGTTAGAGTTCGAGCGGTCGAATCGACGCTGAGTGGAGGCTTTTCTCTTCGTCTTCGAACTGCCAGCGCTTCTGCGCCTTGAGCATCACCCGCATGTCGTCCTGCTTGGACTCGTCCACGAGCAGGCCCTTCTCAATGCGCTTGGGCTCGTCGTTTTCGTCCGCGTTGAGCACCATGAAATACCTGATACCATGCAATGAGTACTCAGTCAGCCACGCCTTGTCCTTGATGCTGTTCACAAGAATCTGTAACGTACCCCGTGTGCGACTTCTTCATGCCTGGCTCACCCGGGGTGCTCACGAACACCTCCACCTCCACTTCCAAGCTCGTGCGTCTACACCACGCATACAAAAAATCAGCTTGAGATCCATTAAGCAGCATCACGACGTGCGCTGCCACTCACCGGACGTTCGCGACACGAGCTTTCACAGTGACGATGTTGCTCGCGTGGATCGGCAGCTTGAAGAGGACACGGTTCATGGACATGGTCACCATGCGCTCGTTCTTCGTGAAGTGGCGAGCGCAGTAGATCGCCGCGTTGTCCATCCACGAGAGCAGGTCACCACCGAACAGCGTGTTCATCACGTTCAAGTTCTTCGGGAGGAAGCGCTTGCGCACCTCAATCTCCGTATCTGAGACCGCCATGTACTCCTCCTTGTCCTCGTACAGGTCCAGATCCGACGCCTTGATGAACGGCAGCTTATCGACCTGGTCCTGGACCTTGCGCCAGCGGTCCGAGATCTCCTTGCGCTTGTGTGCCGCGGCAGCCTTTTCTCGTGCCTCGTCCTCCTCGTCGAACAGCTTCGGCAGTCCTTTCTGGGTCTTTCCGAAGCGATTGATCGCTACGAAAGTGACGATTGCACTGTGCGTGCGCTCATAGTCTCCAGACTGGAGATCGTGGCGGAAGCCACAGCACTGGATCGTGATAGCCGAGCGGCTCATGTTGATGACCTCGCCTTCCAGGCGGATGAGATCGCGGTGGTACACTGGCCTGTGGAGCTCCACGCGGTCGAACATGATCGTCGCAATCGGCCCGTAGGCGACGTGCATGGCAATGGAGCCACCCAGCACGTCCATGAGCTCTAGGATCGGGCCGGTACGGATGAGCTGGCCCTTGAGGCTCTCATCGCCCTGGCGATATTAGGCAAGACATCTCAGTATCGGATACCATCCCTACAGTGAGAAAGTACACCACCATGCCACGTACGATGATCTCTGCAAAGCCCAAGCGCGTGTCCTTGGACGCGATCTGCGCGGGCATTTGGCGCCGACGCCACGCATCTTTCGCAGTCGCTGTGAGCTTCTTGAGCACCATCTTTGCCCCGTAGTGCAACGTCACGTCACGTGAGACTTTGGAGGAGAGGGGGGCTCAGATTTCGTTTGACGTCTGGGGGTCCGTGATTGGTAGAAAGGCAACACGGTCTCAGATACTTCCATTGAACTTCAGCTGTGACGTGTGCACGTTGAGCCTGATACATCCACTGGATGCGACCACTGTCACCGTGACAATGGCCGCATCGTGGCAGTGCTATGGACGGTGTGGCCCCGACTAGGAGTCCTAGGAGTACGTCAGGAGCTCTCGTTGCCCTTGCCAGTCATTTGTCAATTTGCTGTCCAAGCCTCGAGTGGAACGATGGTCTCGTGGAGTGAGCTCTTCGGCGACGAGCTGTTGACACCGAAGGGCGGTGTCCGTACCCAGGAATGGCTCGAGACCAAGCAGATTATCGGCATTTACTTCAGTGCCAAGAGCTGTCTGCCGTGTCGTGAGTTCACGCCGCTGTTGGCGACGGTCTACGACGACATGGTCGAAGAGTACTCGGGCTTTGAGATCGTGTACGTCTCATCCGACGACACTGAAGAAGACTTCACCAAGTACTTTGACGAGATGCCGTGGGCGGCGATGCAATTCAGCCAAAGCGCCAAGCGCCAGGAGCTCAAAGACGACTACACGTCGATGATCCCGTGGCTCGCGTTTCTGAACGGCGACGGCGAGTTTCTCACCGAAGACGGCCGTGCGATCGTAACCGACGCACAGGGCGACATCAAGCGCATTTGGGAAACGCTGACGTCGATCGACAAGCAGTGCTAACTGTAAAAGTGAATTTTCAATGTCTCTTCTGGCGTAGCGATCTTCCAGTAAGCGTGTTCGAAGCGCCACCGAAGATGCTGCGAAACAGGCTGGACGACGAGACCACATGGTGCGTGTGCCATGGCGTTTCGTACGCAACACGGCTTGCCCCAATGCATCCGGACCATGTAGAAGGACTGTATGTGGCATTCTTCTCGATAATCTACGATTGGTTCGCTACAATAATACCTGATACCGTCGCGCACCGGATCAAATGCTACAGTACCATGTGTCTCACCAACATGCGTTGTGTCCACCCAATCAGACGGCGGAGCTCCTGGGCTGTGTGGCACTCACGCTGTGTTGGATGTGCGCCATCACGCTACGCATCTGACTCTCATAGAGCCAAGCAGCCGTCTTGTACCCGTACACTGCCATTCCACACTTGTCGTCGTCAGAACCAAGTCCCCATCATGCTCAGGCTTATGGTGGTGGCGGCGGCCTGCCTGGTCGCCATGGCCAGCGGCA
Organism: Pythium aquatile; assembly: GCA_023337775.1. Classification (NCBI taxonomy): domain Eukaryota; phylum Oomycota; class Peronosporomycetes; order Pythiales; family Pythiaceae; genus Pythium; species Pythium aquatile. The sequence goes on along the minus strand of JAADXM010000565.1, from coordinate 3,182 downwards.
AGGAGCACATCCAGGCCAAGATCCGCCGTGGCGAGCTGGCCTCGCGTGCCACGAACGTCGGTGGCTGGCTCCTGGCTGAGTACTGGATGGCCTTCTCCTCGCCGCTGTACAACAATGTGTCGTCGGATATCGGATACAGTGGCGAGTACGCTGTCATGAAGCACCTGGGCAAGGAGCAGGGCGACAAGCAGTTCGAGGAGCACTGGGCCACGTGGATCACAGAGGAAGACGTCGCGGAGATCGCCAAAACGGGACTCAATACGATCCGCGTGTCCACGGGCTTCTGGATCATCAACGACGAAGACACGCGCGACCAGACAGCGCTCACGCTGTCGTATCCGACCGGAGGTCTCAAGTACCTGGACAAGCTCATCAATGAGTGGGCTCTCAAGTACGATCTCGCAGTCATGATCTCACTCCACGCCCACCGAGGCGCCCAGAACGGCTTCGACAACAGCGCGCCAGAAAAGATGGGCAGCGTCACGTGGAGTGACGACCCGTTCAACCAGCAGAGCTCGCTCAACTACGCCACGTTCCTCGCGAATCGCTACAAGAAGAGCCCGGCGTTTCTCGGTATGAACCTCATGAACGAGCCCACGCGTCCCCTGGACCAGACCAAGATGCTCAAGTACTACACGGACGCGTACGATGCGATCCGCGGTGACGGCAACGACTGTATCATCGTGACTTCACCATGGCTGGAAAACCAAGGCCCGCCGAACATGGCCGACTTTATGACGTGTCCGACCCACTACAACGTGTGGCACGAGTGGCACGTGTACTATAAGTGGGGCTGGGAGACCGTCTCAAAGAAAGACATCCTGGCCCAGGCAGGCACATACAACGACACTCATTTCAAGACGTGGACGGGGAACCCGATCTACTTGGGCGAGTGGAGCATGGCGACGGCGGACGAAGTCCAGTTCACCAAGGCGGAGCTGACCCAGTTCTACAACATCCAACTGGACCAATGGGAGCAAGCGAAGGCAGGCTGGGCGTTCTGGTCGTGGCGTCACTCCGAAGAGGCCACGAAGAACCCCTCGGGCTGGTCCATGAGACAGCTCATCCGCAGCGGTGTCATGAAGGTCCCGACGAGCGAGCCGACCCGAATTCCAGACCCCAAGTGCCCCAAGAGCAACTACACGTGGGACGACGAGATCGAACTGGACAAGGTAAGCAGCTCCAGCGGCAGCAATGAGAACACACAGCTCGTGGCCCAGCCGACGGAGAGCTCCTCCACGGTGCCGACCACAACAACAACGGCACCAACCACAACGCCAGTGGCTTCATCGGCCTTGGCTCAGCCAACGCTGAGCTCGTGGCTTGGTCTGCTCGTGTCGAGCGCCGTGGCTGTCGCCCTGGTGAACTAGAACTACCGTAAGCTCTCAGAAAATGAATCTGCCATGGCACACGCCACACTTGTCCCATCCATCGAATGACTTTTCCGCCGTTGCAGTCTCTTTTTGTGGAATTGGCTACCGGTACAGTATTAATACTGGATTGTGGATTGCAACTTCGAAGGTTTGCAGCTGATGGATCCATGATACAGAATTGGGTGCTACATTGTAGTGGACATTTGGTGGCATCCATGACGTGGCGGTCCGCCATGTCATTGGCGGAGGATTGTGGTGCCACAATTGTGGAGGTTTCAAGCCAAAGTCGGTTTCTGTCGCGTCTTCAACGCGAAGTGGCCGCGTTGTTCAACGTCAACGAACCTCTTGGGTTCACCACCCACCACCAGCTTCGAAAATGGCCATTCGCAGGCGTCCTGCCTGTCACCGTGACAGTCACGCTGTCAGGGTGTCCTGTAGGTTACCCAGGCACTTGGAGGGGCAATGCTACGGTAGACTGTATCGTACAGAAGTTGAAGTTGAGTGGACTAGGATTGTGGAACGAAGAGACTCAACAGGACACAAAAAAGCGAAGCCTCGACGCGATATGTCAAAGCAGAGAGCAGCGTCAATCAACAGAGCATGCTGTACCGGTAGCGAGTACCGTGGATTCGGCCTGACAGAAAAGCCGAGTAGTCGATTCGGTGGAAGGCTGTGAAAAGAGAACGAAGCTCAATATATAAGTACAACCATGATCAATGATGTCCACGACTACTGAGATAACGACATTTGGGTCAAAGTGAGACTTCATCTTCAATGTGAGCTTCAACCAGCACCGCTTTTTAAAGTTTTGATGAAAGGATTCATCATAAACATGCACAGCCCTCACCATGGAATGGAGGAGAGAGGCCAACACAAGGACTCTCCAGGCCCCTTGGCGACTGTCTTCCTCTCTTACCTACCGCAGGCCAGCATGGCGGCGGTCTCTGCTCTCGAGGTTCCCCAGAGCTCATTCCAAGTTTTACCACTTGACCAACAAGCCTCCTTTTCAACAACCTACCAACAAGCACTCGCTCGATTCCCACCATGTTTGGCCTCGCTACCAAGCTCTTCGCTGTCGTCGCTGTGGCGGTGCTTCCGACTGCGTACGGCTCGTCGTTGCGTAACCTGCAGGCCGCGCTGTTGGCAAACGTCTGCACGATCGAGAACGGCTTCGACTACGTCGGCTTTGACATTGGCAACGCCCCAAGTGCTACCGCTGAAGCCTGCTGTGACAAGTGCGCTACCGTGCCAAACTGCGCGGCGTGGTCCTGGAGCAACTACAACACCGGCACGTGCTGGTTCAAGTCCGGACGTGGAGAGGTGACGGCGAACGCTGGTGTCAAGTCGGCGCTCTTCTTTGGCGGCCAAGTGGGCTTCTGCCAGGTGGAGAACAACGTCGACTATGTCAACAACGACATTGGCAACAAGCCAAGCACCACAGCCGAAGGCTGCTGCTCCATCTGCCAGACGACCACGGGATGCCGCGCCTTCTCCTGGAACGGAGACAACGGTGGCACGTGCTACCTCAAGAGCAAGGGTGGTCAGAAGATCGCCAAAACGGGTGTTCGCTCTGCCATGGCGTACCCGACTGGACCAGCCGACTGCCCGGCGCAGGAGTACGGCGTGGACTACGTCGGCAACGACATGACCAGCAAGCCAAGCGGCTCGGCTGACGGCTGCTGTGCTATCTGTAAGAGCATCCTCAACTGCCGCGCCTACTCGTGGAGCAGCCAGAGCGGTGGCACGTGCTACCTCAAGTCTGGCAAGACTGGTACGGCCGGAAAGGCCGGTGTCATCTCGGCTCAGGTG
>JAADXM010000564.1:0-16777 GCA_023337775.1 Pythium aquatile | reverse complement strand
CATCACAAATCACAAATTGTGATTTGTCAAGCGCCGAGACGAACGAAGACATCGTGCAGGTTGTATTATGAGAGACGGTGGAAGTGTCGATTTGTGATTTGTGACATGTGACGATTTGTGATTTGTGACACAAATCGACACTTCCACCGTCTCTCATAATACAACCTGCACGATGTCTTCGTTCGTCTCGGCGCTTGACAAGCCGCCGGCGCGTGGCGCTGCGCACGACGGCGGCATCACCGACAGTGCGACGCGGCTGCGCGAGTCGCTCGCCTTCCTGCGGTACGTCGAAGACGTGGAGATCTCGTCGGACATGGGCCGCAACTGGGACGCGAAGAAGTGCTTCGTGATCCACGTGACGGTCAAAGACAGCCAAGTGGAGCCCGAGAAAGGCGCCAAGGCCGCCCAGCTCACAGTCGTACGGCCGTCGGCGCCGTTCCAGATCGAGCGCACGCCCAAGCAGTTGCAGGAGCTGCAGACCACGATTCTCCACTGGAGCAGTCAGCACGACAGCGAGACTCAGTCTTCCTGCACGTTCTGTGGACCGATCACCAGCGGCGCTGTGACCACGGCTGCCAAGCGTGAGGCAAACGAAGACCTCTCACGTGGCAAGGGTCGTGGAGGTGGTTTCTTCTCGTCACTGTTCAAAGGAAGCCCCTCAAAACTCAAGAGCGGCGACGAGTGGGAGTCGTGGCTGAATCTGACCATCCGCAGCGTGCGCCGTGTGGACGCCGAAGAAGGTCGAGTGTGCGAAGGCATCACACACGCAGCGCCGCTGGTCGCGCGGTTTCTTCTGCAGGAGTTTGCGAGCGATGTGATCTTCTAGTCAGCAGTCCCAATGGTGTACACTATCCGCTAAGAGAGATTGTATTCTACACTATTCGTAGTCTCAGCCTTCTCCACGAGTGAAGCATAATATAGCAAGTCATTGGCGAGATCGAGCGGGCAACGAGACGACCGTCAAGCTGTCGTACAGACCGAGGCAGCAGCGACCCGTAGTACTGGAGGGGAAGTTGGTGTCGACGAAGACGGAGGGGACGTCGAGTCGAAAGAAAAACTCAGCTTGCACGAGATACACGAGCTTCAACGCGGAGTCTTTTAGAACTTGCCGCGCAAGCCGCAGTTTGATTCCAAAGTCAATGGACGAGAGGAGACTGAGTCTGGATGATTCCACGGCAGCAACAGGGTACAGTATCACTCGATGCTATCCAAAGAACCCCTCGTCCGTCAGCAACGTACACTGTTGATCTACCTGTACTGTATTCACATACTGGACCCACGGGCATGCAGATCCCACGATCCAAACCAAATCCGAAAACTCAAAAGGTAACCCACACGACCATCTCCGTCCTCTGATTCACGCGACGCCACACCGTGAAACTGCGTGGACATCCTAGCTTCGCGGATGCGGCATCACCGCAGGGCCACATCGTACAGTAGTGCTTTCTACAGTACTAATAGTCCACACACCAAGCTGTGGTTTGTACTCTTGTGGATGATGGAGTTCCAGGAGAATAGGCACCTGATGGATGACTAGATCCACGTCCATGCCACCATGTCATGGACTTTTCTGAAGGAAGTCCTTCAGAAAGAGAGCGTTGTTTGCGCATGTGCGTCAGACCGACGCAGCTTTGCACCCTTCAAAGCCATGGGCCGGGCCAGGGCCTCACTCCATCGCCTCCCGCTCCGGATCTTTTTGCCGTGTTTTCCTGCTTCTCATCTTGATCAATCAGTCGACTCGCTCACGAGAGAGTCACACGAGCCAATCAGATGGAAGCCCTTGGAATGGAACAGCCTCTAAACCTTCATAAACGCATAGTATCTGCAGGATTGGCCAATCACGAGTTGCTTTTGCGCAACAACCGCGATCATTGTGGACCTCTATCAATGAATACCAAACTAACCACGAGTCCCGGCTATGTGCAATATGATACTGTAGCTGCTGGCGCAGATGGAGCATCACCGGCGCCTATGCCTCTGTCATCGTGTTTCCATTCCATTCTATGCCTCCACGTGCATATCGCCGCCTGCGCATCCCCCTGCCATGAGGCTCATCGGCTGAACTCACGCACGAGAACCGTCAGCGTCCCGTCCTCGAGCTGCTCTCGACAGGCTCGGAGCTCCGGCGGATTCCGAACGGGGAGTCCGTCCGCTCAAGAGCTCATTCTCCAATCTTCTCCGCCAGACTCGAAGCCTCTCTCAGTAAAACGAAGCACCCATGGCGTCCAGCAAGTGGTTCACGTCCGAAGACGCCAAGATCGCGTTCAACCTCTTCTGCTGTGTGTATGGCATCGGTACGCTCGGCATGCCGGCCAACTTCTCTCGTGCCGGCCCTGTGCTGGCCGTACTGGCCATGCTCTTCATGGCGTTTGCCAACGTGTACGCGTCCGTGGTGTGCTCCAAGGTCATGCTGCTCGCGCCTCGCTCGGTCAAGACCTTCGGTGACTTGGGCGAGTGGTGCATGGGCAAGACGGGTCGCTGGCTGGTCGTGATCTCGCAGATGGGCGTGTGTCTGCTTGTGCCGTGCGCGTTCCTGGTGCTTGGTGGCATCCTGCTTGACAGCCTCTTCCCAGGCGCTTTCCAGGACAAGACGTGGATCGTGCTCATGACCATCAGCGCCATCCCAGTCTGCCTCACGCCGACCATGAAGGAGGGCGCGGGCGCTGCCTTCGCCGGCTGCCTGGGCACCATCATCGCCGACGTCATCGGTGTCGCTGTGCTTCTCCACGGCATGAGCGGCCACCCAAGCGTCCCGACCTCGGACCTGTCGTTCGACCAGGTCGCGCTCACGTTCGGTAACCTGTCGCTCGCGTACGGCGCTGGTATAGTCATCCCTGCCCTGCAGCGCCAGCACAGCGAGCCGTCGCGCATGCCTCGTGTAATTGGCGTCACGCTCACGTTTATCTCGGTGCTGTTCCTGATCCTGGCCAGCACGGGCTACTCCGCCGTGGGCTGCCAGATCTCAGGCAACCTGCTCTTCACGATCGTCGCCAACTCGACCACGGGCCTTACCAAGCTGGGCTTCGCCTCGGACCGCGGCGCTGTCGTGCTCGCGTTCCTGTTCATGCAGCTTCACATCTCGATCGCCTTCGCTGTGATCCTGCACCCGGCGTTCTACATCGTCGAGCGTCTCTTCTTGGGAATGCACAAGAAGACGGTTGTGGATGAGGAGGCGATCGCGTACGCGGCCGTCGACACGCCGATCGATGGCGTCCGCAAGAGCAAGGGCTCGGTCGTGTCGATCGCCGACATTGAGAAGACCCATGAGTCGGAAGAGGAGGAGTCGGCCGAGTACAAGGGCTACGCCATGCGCTACGTGCCAGCGCGTCTTGCGATCATGGCTGCGCTCGCACTCGCCTCCGTGCTTCTCAAGGACCACTTCCTCGACCTCACGGACTTTGTCGGCGCTTCGGCCATCTCGGTGAGCTGCATCATCTTGCCAATCGTGTTCTACTTCCAGAAGCTGTGGAAGACGATCCCTCTGTACGAGAAGGCTGCAGGTATCCTCGTGATCCTAATCTGTATCGTGCTGGGCACGTACGTGACCATCAAGACGGGCAAGAATCTGTTTGCGCCTGGCCCTGCGGACCCGGACGCGCCGAACTTCCCGTTCTGCCACGATGAGTTCAAGTACAATGTGTACTACAACGCCACCGCGGCCAAGCTGGGCTTGTAAGAGCAGGAACGTTACTAATTTGCAGTATAACGCCAATTGGTGTTCGTTGAATCAAATTATTTTGCACATTGACGTCATAGCTCTCTCCTTGCATCATGATGGGAGCAGGTACCAGTACTACTCACTCAGAGGTCGAGTGCAGCCTCGGTGGCGTTGTAGAACACATTGTACTGGAATGACAGGGTTGGGCGAGTGGAGACCGAGCCAAAACGCGTTTGAGGATACAAAGGAGAACGCGAACGGGGCTTGAGGTAAAGGCAACACTTACGAGTATACCGGTATCTGTTATGAGTATGAACGTGGGCCCATCCGCTACAACGCCCCAGCTCATCTGGTCGGCAGCCTTGTCCTTCATACGAACCTAAATCTGAGGTAACTGAGGACGTTGGGGTCGTCTCCCATGAACAATTTTCTGAATTTTGTTTTGAATAACCCCTGCCTGCCGCCGGTATGTTTTCGGTTGCTTTTACGGCCAGCGGTCGTTTCATTTGAATTGAAGCCCTCGTTGCCGAAGAAAATAGCCCTGAATCGAAGGGATCTCTCGCAAGGGTCGGCTAACCGGCTTTTCAGCTCACAAAAGAAACGGCATCCACACACCATGAGCGAAAGCCGAGGTGCCCCTTTCGAGGTTACCCCGCTCACGTCCGACGGCCATCACGTCGCCACGAAGCAAACGGCAGATGAGCATGAGGTGTCTACTCTCTGTAGTCAAGGCAAGGACGCCGGCGCAAGCGAAGCTGTCAAGAGCAGGTTCAAGGCTCTTGCAGAACTGTATCAGCGCCGACTGACGCAACTGGATCGACTTTCCGAGCAGCTTGATCGCTATGTACCATGGTTCCTCGTCGTGCTGATGACGATGTTTTGGTATCTTCTTGACAAGTCGATGCCTTTCGTGATTTGGGCACAAGATCCGTGCTGGTTTTGGTTTCAAATCCTCAGTATGCACGCAAACGTCGAGGACTTCAAGACAACGTTACTGAATGATCTGGTAGCGATCTCTACCACGACGGCGTTGATCGCAACCTGTGGTGTCGGCATGCTGCTCTTCGATCCAAGAGACTATGACGTTGAGCGAAAGGTTTGACTTGGGAAAGGCGCACACTCTCTTTTCGTTGTCTGCTGCGTACTCTGCGGGGTTGTTGGCGTCGTGAGTATCGCGATTGGCATCCGTCGGTACTTGATGATCAATCTACTGGGTGCCCTAGACGTCGTGCTCTATATGGTGACCCTTTCAAAGGTGAAGACTTGGAAGCTTTCAAGCTCGCGCAGATCAGCTTCGGCTTCTTTTGTGGGGCCATTTGGACAGTCGTGTGGCTGAAGAACGGAGCGATGTACGGAGCCGCCGTCTTGCTGTTTTTAACAGTCACGTTGCGAGTGCTCACTGCGGAATTGGGCGTGCTCGATTCTGCTTTCCACTCGACACGCTACGGATCGTTTCAGAAGACTAACGCCACAACCACGTGTGAAGCCATGATTGAATTCGCGGGATTGGGCTCAGGCAGCTCCGTCTAACTCTACCAGAAGAGTTGTGCATTTGCCCTGAGAGATCTGAGGCAAGCAAGTAGAGTTCGCTAGTCCTAACTCAATAGACTTCATCATCATCATCTGCCAGAAGAGCCTCCGGATGCGGATACGCCTCGGCCATCTCGATGAGCTGCATCATCTTGCCAATCGTGTTCTACTTCCAGAAGCTGAGGAAGACGATCCCAGTGTACGAGAAGGCCGCTGGCATCCTCGTGATCCTGATCTGTATCGTTCTCGGCACGTACGTGACCATCAAGACGGGCAAGAAACCACGATGAGTTCAAGTACGACCTACAACGCCACTGCGGCGAAGCGTGGCTTGTAAGAGCAGGAACGTTGCTACAGTAGTTGCTGATTCGCAGTATAGTGCCATTGGGTGTTCGTTGACAACGTGTGAATCAAACCATTTTTTACATTGACGTCATAAAAGCTCCCTTGATGGGAGCAGCTAACTGTAATACTGACTCAGAGGCCGAGCGCGGCCTCCGTGGCGTTGTAGAAGATCTTGTACTGGAACTCTTCGTGGCAGAACGGGAAGGGAGGGGTGTTGGTGTCGACGGAGCTGGGCTTGAACAGCACTTTGCCGGTCTTGTAGGTCGTGTACGCGCCAAAGAAGAAGCAAATGACGATCAAGAGCACGCCGAGCGCCTTCTCCCAGGTCGGCAGCTCGGTCCACAGCTTCTTCAAGTAGAACACGAGCGGCAGCAGGATGCAGCTGAGCGTGACGCCTGAGGCGCCAGTGAAGTCGGTCAGATCGGAGAAGTGATCCTTGAACACACTCGCCAGTGCGGCAAACACCACGAGACACGCGAGACGCAGTGGGATGTACTTGTGCGCGTGGCCGACGTAGTCCGTCGCCTCGTCATCGAAGTCGACGTGGCCTTCGACGATCGACGTCTTGCTCTTGCGTGCATCGATGCCGGGCGTCTCGATAGTCGTGTACGCCTGAGCCTCCACGTCGTCAGTCTTGGGCTTGTGCATGCCCAGGAGCTGTCGCTCGAAGATGTAAAATGGCGGGTGGAGGCCGAGCGAGAAGGCGATCGAGATGTGCACCTGCATGAAGAAGAAGGCAATGATGACGGCCCCCCAGTCGGACGAGAAGCCCAGGCTCGTGAGGCGATCATTGGCGTTGGAGTAGATCGTGAAGAGCATGTTGCCCGAGATCTGGCAGCCCACGGCGGAGTATCCTGTGCTCGCGAGCACGAGGAACAGCACGGAGATGATGGCGAAGGTCACAAACACAACTCGAGGCATACGCGACGGGTCGCTGTGCTGACGCTGCAGAGCAGGGACCACGAGGCCACCTCCGTACGCGAGCGACAAGTTGCCGAACGTGAGTGCGACCTGCTCGAACGAGATCTTTGGCGTCGGGATCGACGGGTGGCCGCTCATGCCGTGGACTAGCAGAGCCACTGCGACGATATCCGCTACCAGCGTACCGATGCAACCAGCCAGAGCCGCACCGGCAGCCTCTTTCATGGTGGGGGTCAGGCACACGGGGACGGCACTGAGCGCCATGATGATGATCCACGTGGTCGTGCCAAAGGCTTCTGGGAAGAGACCGTCGAGGAGGATACTTCCAAGCACGAGGACGGCACAGGCTCCGAGCAAAGCGACCGCGAGCTGCGAGAGCAGCACGATCCAGCGCCCGAACGGACCCATACACCACTCGCCGAGATCTCCGTAGGTCTTGACCGAGCGTGGGGCTCGGAGAAGCAGCTTCGAAAGCGCAACGGAAGCGTACGTGTTGGTGATGGCCATGAACAGAAGCGCGAGCACGGCCAGCACGGGACCAGCACGCGAGAAGTTGGCCGGCATGCCGAGCGTACCGATGCCGTAGATCGTACAGAAGAGGTTGAACGATATCTTGGCGTCTTCGGCCGTGAACCACTTGGTGGTTGGCGCCATAGCTCGTGCGGTTGGTTGAGTGAGCTCTTGGTGGCGACAGAGACGATTGAAGAGTGGGCTCTCCACACAAGGCATTACTTCTAGAGGTTGCTTACCCAAGGCAGCCAAGCAAGGAGCTCACGTACATGCCGTGGAATGGAAAGATACTGTATATCGCACCCGAGCGATTGCATCGCGTGACAGAGGCCATGAGACCAGCCGGCGTCATTGACCCCAAGTGCTTTATGGAATGCCAAGCGAGCTGTAAGCGGCAGCGCTTCTGATTGGCCACACGAATGCCGAAGCTAGTTGACGGAAAGTGAGAAAGTGCGTTGACAACTGAGTTTCGCTGGTTGAACGGCCAAGGAGCGAATCACAGGCGAGCCCTGAAATGAGTCACCACAAGTTGAAGTCCGATCGCAGTTGACGCGTCGCTGAGGTGCAGTTTACACTCCAGTACCTACACTGCTGATCTGATGTGTGGGAGGTACCGTCAGGAACTACGGCTGCGCAAACGCTGTCTTCAACATCCAACGGCGCAAGTATCGATGGTCGGACGGATCTGTGCTGTTCTCGCTCGCTCTCGTCAGCAATGAGTCGTTTGGAAAGGCCGACATCACCACACTACGCAGCAGGGATACGACTAGCCATTGGCTGGAGGGTTCCTCAGCCACTTTGCATCCAGCCCCAAGGTCTCAAGAGTCAAGACTAATGGGGTCGGGGGGGGGCATAATACTTCTCTGAATAATAATGATCTATAATAATACAATACAGAATCAGAGCTGTTTCGACCATCATTCTGTTGAGCATCAGATCATCGCCATTGATCAGATGGCTACATTCGTGAGTGAAGGTCTGCATGCCATACCGCGTGTCTGGCAGTGATTGGCCATGGGAATGCTCGTGTGGAGGACGCATGCCGAGGAGCCAGGAGACGCAGGCACGGAGCCCAGCAAGCAGCTAGTTAGAAGCCGAAATGCCTGCCACTCCTGCTAGTGACAGCGCGGTGTATCATGTGCTACCTGAGACCCACGTCAGTGTCGTCCACTCAGTCTCCTCATGGTTGGGACGGCTCGTGTTCCGCAGCGGCGACGCCGTCTACGCCATCAGCCAGCAGCGCGCGCTGAGCTTCGACGACCTACTGCCACTGGAAGACGAGAACGCGACTGAGACCTGCTACCGACGCTTCGTCGCGTGCTACGAGCGCCACGGCAAGTCGCTGACCAAAGCCATGCTGCTGGTGTACGTGAAGGAATTCGCGCTGTGTGGACTGGGTCAGGCCTTCGTCGCGGCCAACGCCGTTTTCGCGCCTGTCGTGGTCCACCATGTCGTATCTGCATTTAGCCAAGATGGAGCCAAGCTTGATGTCGAGAACCTCAGCGTGTGGCTCGTAGCGTTCTTTCTCCTTCGCGTCGTAAACGTGTTTGTCGCGACTCAAGTCGAGTTCGCGGTCAACCACATCGCTCTGCGTGTTACAGCTGCTATGAAAAGTCTGTTATTCCGCAAAGCGCTGCGTCGCGATGCCGTGCGAGCTCTTCACCAAGTGGCGGATTCCGCATCTCAAGCGAAGCCCGCCGAGATCTCCAACCTCGTATCGTCGGACACAAACGGCGTGTTGTACGCGGTCCTCGCGGCGCACAACGCCTGGATTCTGCCACTTCAGGTCTTCGTGATCACCGTTCTGCTGTACCGAGAGCTAGACGTCGCGGCGTTTGCAGGCATCGGAGTTGTCGTCGCCAGCCTCGGCGCCAACTACGTGATCGCGCGCGTCATGGGTCGCGCCTACAGCAAGCTCATGACAGCAAAGGATGCGCGGATGAAGACAGTGAAAGAGGTCTTCAGTGCCATCCAGATCGTGAAATTCAACGCCTGGGAGCCACGATTCCAGGCAAAGTTGGACAGCCAACGGTCCATCGAGTTGCATCGACTCCGGTCATTTAGCTACGCAAGTGCTGCGAGCACGTTTGTGCTGTGGAGCTCTCCGTTCTTCGTTTCGACGGCATCGTTTGCCGTGTACGCGCTGGTTCTCGACAAACAACTCACTGCTGCCAAGGTGTTTACTTCCATGGCGCTTTTCAACGCACTCCGTGATCCACTGAGAGATCTCCCCACGACGATCCAGTCTCTGATCCAGTCGCGGGTATCCATCAAACGACTCAACGGCTTCCTGTCGGCGCCAGATCTCGACCCAGCGAGCAGCGCAAGAGGCGCTACGATGGCATCCGTCCCAGCCGTGCAAGTCAAGAGTGCTAGCTTTGCGTGGGGGGATAGTGTGGTGCTCAAGGACGTGGATCTAACGATCCAGAACGGGGACTTTGTCGTGGTGTACGGCAGTATCGGCGCCGGCAAATCGTCTTTGCTCAGTGGCATCCTGGGCGAAATGACGAAAGTGAACGGTGAGGTCCAAGTGCGTGGCCGTGTGGCGTACTATTCGCAGCAGCCGTGGATCCAGAACCTCACGATTCGAGACAACATTCTATTCGGTACTCCCTACGACGCCACGAGATATAACGCCGTGCTGGATGCGTGCTGTCTTCGTGACGACCTCGAACTCTTCGAAGCCGGCGATGCGACAGAGATCGGAGAACGAGGTGTGAATCTATCTGGCGGACAGAAGGCCCGCGTGGCTCTGGCTCGAGCATGCTACGCGGACGCTGATGTGTACCTGCTGGACTCGCCGTTGGCTGCAGTTGACACTCTTGTCCAGAAGGAACTCTTCGACAAGTGTCTTTGCGGCTTCTTAGGCAGCAACACCGTTGTGCTCGTGACGCACAACCCCGACATCGTCGCGTCTCCTTCCGTGAACTGCAGGGTCTCACTTAGCAGTGGCCGCATTGTGAGCCAGGAGCGAGCGACCACTCCAGCACCTCGTGGATCGGGGGTTATCGCTATCGACACTTCTGAGAAGTTGCAGGCTGCCAGAGAAGAGCAAGTGCAGACGACCAAGCTTGCTGTCGGACTACTCGTGCAGGAAGAATCCCGACAGGAAGGCCAGATCTCGCTCAGCGTCCTGCGTCGCTACCTCACCGCCGTCGACGGTGGATACTTGGTCGTACTCCTTCTGCTGGCGCAGCTGGCGTGGCAAGGCTTCCAGATCGGCAGCGACTTCTGGCTCAGCCACTGGACCAGCGCAGGCGTTTTCGACGTCGATCGCGTCGCGTACTTCACGAACGTGTACGCGTCACTTGCGGCTGCTGGTGCTTTCATGGTCTTCGTGCGCGGCCTTGTGGTCGCTGTGATGGGTCTGAGAGCCGCTCGGTCCCTGTTCGCGACGATGACCGACGGCCTGCTACACTCGCCGATCCGATTCTTTGACGCGAATCCAATCGGCCGTATCATCAACCGCTATGCCGACGACGTCGCGGCGATTGACGTGCTGATTCCGACGACCTGGAGCTCACTGCTCAACGCGTTGTTCTCCACGGTGGGCGCGTTGATCACCGCGGCGGTCACGATCCAGTACGTGGGTCTGTGTGTCGTGCCCATCGTGTATATCTACGTACGCATCGCACAGGGCTACGTGCGCACGTTTTGCGACGTGAGACGCATGCTCAAGGTCGTGAACTCGCCGATTCTGAGCCACATCACGCAGAGCGAAGCTGGCGCGTCGATCCTGCGAGCCTTTGGAGACGATTATATTAGTCAAGCGATTCTCGAGAACCACAAGCGCATTGACGTGGACAACGCACTGTGGGACACGGAGATCGTACTGATCCAGTGGTTCGCGTTACGGCTCCAGTTGCTGGGCTGCGTGGTCGTGCTGCTCGTCGTCGGGTCGTTTGTAGTGTTTTCCGACTGGTTCTCGCCAGGGATCGTTGGCCTTGCGTTCACGTACGCACTGAGCATCGATGCGTCGCTGCTCACACTGATGAAGGCTTGGTCCAAGGCCGAGAACTCGATGGTCAGCGTCGAACGCGTTCTCGAATACAGTACGTTACCTCGCGAGGGCGACAATACGAACTCTCTCATCAGTTCCGAGCCTCCAAGCGCCTGGCCACAAGGTGGCGCCATCGACTTCCAGTCCGTCAGCTTCGCTTACAAGCCAGGAGATGCACCGGTGCTCCGTGAAATCAGCTTTTCGATCCGTAAGCACGAGAAAATCGGCATCGTAGGTCGCACAGGCGCTGGAAAGTCGAGCCTCGCAATGGCGCTGCTGCGGATGAACGAGCTATCCAGTGGTAGGATCACAATCGACGGTGTCGACGTGGCCAGCGTCCCCCTCAGTGTGCTGCGCTCTCGGATCGCGATCATTCCTCAGTCTCCCGTGCTCTTAGAAGGCTCTCTGCGCCACTTTTTGGACCCGTTTGACGATTTCAGCGACGCGGAGATCACCGAAATGCTCGCTAAGGTCGAGATGCTGTCGGCGCTTCACGCCATGGTATCATCAGATGCCATGTCAGTGTCCGTTCTCGAGCTACCGCTGCAAGCCAACGGTGACAATCTGTCAGTCGGCGAGCGGCAGCTCCTCTGCCTGGCGCGTGCTCTGCTCCGACGCTGTGCGATTGTGGTCATGGACGAAGCGACGGCAGCGATGGACCACGAGACGGAGTCCAAACTGGCGCGTATGGTCGCAACGGAGCTCGAGCACGTGACGCAGCTCACGATCGCCCATCGCCTGGCGACTGTGATGGACAGCGACCGCATTCTCGTCCTCGACAGCGGCCGTGTGGTCGAGTTTGACTCCCCGAAGGTGCTGCTGGCTGATCCTGGAAGTGCATTTAGAGGACTCGTAAACGCTGCGGCGTGCTCATAGAAAGCTGATGTTGACGCTTCCGCTCTTGCCTTTAGACGGACGCGGCCTCCTTGATAGTTATGCACAGTAGTTGGGGAGTCTGGGCCAAGCTCGTCGGCAAGAAGCAGAAGATGGGAGTTTTTAATATGACCAACGACGGTAGTTGCGGGGGTGCTATGCTTCCGGCTCCTCTTTGTCCCAGCGCAGGACTCTCCTTTGACGCGAGCCAGTGAACTCAAAGATGCGCTGCAGGATGTGTTGGTCCCAGTAGAGATCGTCTCGCCGACGAACGATGCTCAGGAGCGCCTGCTGGATCTGTGTGGAGAGATACTGCGCGTGGAGATAGGCGTCGATGGCCTCCAGCTGACGGCGTAAAGGGTCGTCGCTCGCTAAGCGCATGGCCGGAATCGTCGGCATCACGACTAGCTGCAGGGACGGGGTGTCGTGCAGGACTCGGTGTAAGAGTTCCAACACCTCAGCGTCGAAATAGTTGCAGCCCCACAGATTGAGAGAGCGAAGGGTCTTGGGTCGAGCTTCCTGGAGCCGCGTAAGAAGCGCCGCCACACTTTGAGCGTTGATGTCGCAGTTACGAAGGTTGATCACTTGGAGGCGGAGAGCGGACACTGCGTCCCAGGTTGTGGTTTTGCAGTATTGGTAGAAGCGTGTGTCGTTCATATCCAATGCTCGCATGTGAGGACACGCTGCCAAGAGACCAGTGACGAGGTCGGCGTTCGCGTAGTGGTTTCCGAAGACGAGATGCTCCAGACGGTTCCCAAAGAGATGGCCGAAGTGCTGAGCGGCCGAGCGATTGCTCAAGATGTAGCCGTCGCCGTGACCAACGAGACGAGTGAAGGGACAGCCCACGACGTCCCGGTCTCCGATGCGAAGGCAGCTGATCGACGACGAGCTCACCCAGGTGGGAGTCTCCGGCGACGAGGGATTCGAAATCAAGACCCACCCGCTGAAGCTCTCGCCACTGGCGCGGACACTAACGATCTGGTACATTTCGTGGGGAGACAGCTCGCCGTTGGAGTCACTCACGCGGCAAAACACCGGCAGATGCCACCAGCGCGACGACCACCCTCGGGATCCACTCCGCCACCATGTTTGCGAGGCTGAGTGAGAGCGTGTCCATCGCAGCTTGCACGTTACTCAATGCGTTGATATTCAGCTCACAGGCTGCCGCGCAAGGCACCCGAGGCGGCGTGAAGATGAGTTGGCCCACTCGTAGCCACGTGCCGTGATCTTCACCAAGGATTCCATCCAGGTCGAGCCCTCTCAACGGCCGAGTCGCCTCAGCAAGCGCCTCGTGTACGGCTTCAATGTGCACGGGCTGGATCTTTTCGTTGTGTGCGAGCGACAGATTGAACCCCTCGCAAGGCCCGACGGCGTCTGTGTGCTTGGCTTGGAGCGCCGCCTTGAGCACGCGCTTGAAGGCCGAGACGTACTCGGAAGCGCTCGTCAGCTGGATCGTCTCCTCCAAGCTGAGACCGTCCACGCGTCTCGTGCGCGGACTCGTGACGACAGCAGCGAGAGCGTTGAGCTCATCGGCGCCCAGCACCACTGCCCTGAATTCGACGGACTGCAACGTGTAGACACCACATAGTGGCACGTCGAGCAGATCACACTCGGACGTGAGCTTCGTGACAGCCAGCGCGTGAATCAGCATCGTGAGGTCGCCGCTGGTCACTCGACAGTCCACGAATCGCAGTCCCACGCGCACGAGTCGTGGGTGTTCTTCACAACGGAGAAGCAGACGCTCGTAGTATTTGCGTCGAGGAGACTGCAAGAAGGATCCAATCGCATGCGCGGCGTGCGGCTGAAAGGTTCGATTCTCCCACGAGAACACGAGGCGGAGACCATGCGCCAGTGTGAACGTAGCGACCTCGGAGATCGAGCACGCGTCTTCCGTAGCGTCCCACGGCGACATCATCATCTGTGAGACCACAATTCGCGTCCAGAAGGTCTCTGCATCCTGCCGACTCTCTTCTTCAAGGACACAAAGCAAGCCGAGTGCGTCCATCACTCGCTGCATCAGTCTCTCCACCTTGTCATGGGCGCCGACGCGAACGAGATCAAGTCTCACACGTAGCCGTACGCACCCAGGACACAAGTGGTCGACATCCGTGACGTCGTCGTTGAAGTCGATCGCGAGCAAGCCGAACAGCGACTCCTCCAACTGGCTCCAGAGCTCGTCGTCGTCGGTTGTCACGTGTCTCTTGCTGGTGGTGGCTCGAACAGAGCGCTTGCGCTGGCGCCGAAGGGTTCTCGCCATGGTGTCGATGGAAGCTTCAGGTGGTTCTTTGATGAGTGGCTCATAGTGCCCAGCGGTTGAGGAGGAGACCAGCCACCAGCACTCACGACCTTGAAGTAAATATCAGCTGAGAATGATTGCCGCAGAGAGAGAGAGAGAGCACTCTACTCGCCTGCCGGCGGTTCTCAACGGAGGAAAGACACGAGAGATTGGCATGCATTGCGAGCAGATGAAAGAGGCTTGAATGAACGAATGGATTCAGCTCACGCATAAGGTTCTTCCTTCTTCCAGCGCACAACTCGCCGGCGTGGCAATCCTGTGAACTGGAACACGTTTTCGACGATGCTTTCATCGTACTCGTTCGGACGTCGCACAGCGCTGAGAAATCCCATTTTGATCCGTGGAGACACATACTCGGCGTGCAGGAAATCGTCGATGGCTTGGAGACGAGAGCGTAGCTCCCGTGTCTCTGGATCCTCACCATCAATCAACGAGCTGTCGATATCGACGCAGGCCAAGCCGGTGTTCGACTGGAGGAGCTTGAGTAGCATGTCGAGCGACTCCACGTCAAGACGGACGCACAGACGCAGATCCAAGTACTGCAGTGTATCGATGTGTGAGTCGACCAGCCGCGAGAGGAGATTCGTGAGATTTGCACTGGAAAGATAGCTCCAATTCAAGCAGATCGACTTGATGCTGCGATGGCGTTCCGTCCACGCCCACGCAGCGCCATTGCGGCGGCTGTGTTCATCGATGTTCGTGCAAGGAAGACTGAGAACTTGGACGTTGGGACACGCGTCCATGATATCTCGCAGCACGAGGTGGAAGCTGTCGCGACGGCCGCACGTGAGCTGTTCGAAGCCGTAGCCCATGAGGTTCGTGAGGTTCACGACCGCATCGTTATTGGTTCCATGGAATGCAGCCGTATTTGCCACGAGACTGGTAAAACGACTGCGAACGACGTCTTCGTCGCCGATTCGAAGAGTCGAGATCGACGAGGAGCTCACCCACCTCGAGCTCTCTTCATCAGACGGCGTCGAGATCAAAATCCATTCGCTGAGGCTCTGCCCGCTGACGCGGGCGCTCCCGACTTGGTACTCTTCATGGGACCCCGTGACACGACAATACACATCCACCGACGCCAGCAGCGCTACAGTCACTCGCGGCAGCATCTCCTCCACGATGTTTGCAAGACTGAGAGTTAGAGTGTCAACGGCCTCTTGCTCTCGCTTGATGGAGCTGATGTTAAGCTCACATCCTTCATCAGTGGGGATCCGAGATGGCGTGAAGAAGATCCGACCCAGGCGCAGCCACGTGCCGACGTCTCCTCCTGGGATTCCAGCGACGGAGAGCGCGGACAGTGGCCGTGTTGCCGAAGCGAGTGCCTCCTCCAATGCTTCGATATGAACAGGCTGGATCAGGTCGTTGTTCGCGAGTGAAAGCTTGAGACCAGCGCAGGCCGTGCCAGCATCCGTGTGTTTGGATTGGAGCGCGACCATCAACAACCGCTTGAACGCTGGAATGTACTTGAGTGATTGGGCCGACACTATAGAATTCTCTAAGCTGAGACCGTCGATGCGTCTCGTGTGGAGACTTGCGACGCCAGCGGAGAGAGCGTTCAGACTTGTGACACCAAGCGCGACGCCGTGGAACTCGAGTGACTTCAAGGCGTATACCCCACAAAGTGGCACGTCCTGCCAGTCCGATTCGGACGTCAGTTGCGGCGTGGCCAGCGCTTCCATCACGTGGACCACGTCGTGCGGAGTCAGTTTACAGTCGACGAATTGGAGGCCAATACACACGAGTCTCGTGACGTCTCCGTTGGAATGTTCACTGATGTAGGCTTGGAACTTGGAGCGAGGGGTTTGGAGAAATACGCCGATGGCATCAGCTGCAAATGGCTGGAACACACGGTCTTGCCAGCGCAGCATGAGATCGAGTGCGTGGGCTTGCGTGAACGCAGCGATCTTCCTGTCAGTGTCCCACGGGGGGGAGATCAGCATGTCCGAGACCAGCACACGCGCCCAAAACGCCTCCGAGTGGCCGTAGACCTCATCTGCAAGCACACAGAGCACGCCCAGTGCATCCATCACACGCTGGAGAACTCTCTCCACTTTTTCGTGGGGTGTGCCGCGGACGAGATCGAGTCGTACGATGAGCACCACGCTCTTGGGACACATATACTGCAGATTCATGGTGCTGGTGTCGATCTCGACTTCGAGAAGCCCTAGCAGCGCGTCTTCTGCCTTGGACCAGAGGTCTTCGCGCGTATGCACCTTGGATGGTGAGTGAACATCCTGCAGCGCCTGAGCACGAGCTCGCTGGCGCTTGAGGGTCCTGGCCATGACTGAAAACGACGACTGGCGACGGAGACACACGCCAGCTCTCTCCACCAGACCGTCACTCACTATTTTTGGATGAGACCCTCACTCACACGAACCAGAGTGATTGTGGGATGAGCTGAGATCTCAGTTCCAACGTTGGCAGTCTGGTTGAGATGCTCGGAGAGGATTGTGCTGCCCTTCATTTCTCAATCTGCCCGTTCAGTGACAGTAGCCAGACGCACGATGGGCAAGTCCAAGGCTTCCAAGCGCGGCGACCAACCATCTCCTACAAGCGGACACCTCACAGACACGTGGACTCGCCACGCCGAGCAGCTCCACGGACTGCTCTCCATCCAAGCCGACGAGCCCTTCATCGACCT
>JAADXM010000563.1:0-16794 GCA_023337775.1 Pythium aquatile | reverse complement strand
GCGGCGGATGCGGAAGAGATGGCTGCCGTGGGCAGGATGCGCCGTCGCCGTCGTCATCTTCAGCTGTGGAAGTGATGGGGATATGCAGCCAAGATGGGGAAATTGCAGATCGGTACCCAAAGTTAACCAAAATTTGCTAATCAGGACCCAGTCGTCAAACTTCTTGCAAATCAGTACCTTCTCGGCATGGTACACCTCATGAAGTCCTGTCCGCCCTTGGAGCCCAAGGGCAGACTGTCATTCGGGCTGGATTCTCCATTTTCGTAGGGTGTACTTGGCAAAATGGCGCACGTCGACCAGGGCAAGTGCTTGCCACTCATCGACTCTTGGTGGTGCATGACTGGCCACTGCGCTGCAGTCCTGGGGGCCAAGAGGGTACGATTTGCAAGAAGTTTGACGACTGGGTCCTGATTAGAAAATTTTGGTTAACTTTGGGTACCGATCTGCAATTTCCCCATCTTGGCTGCATATCCCCATCACTTCCACAGCTGAAGAAGATGACGACGGCGACGGCGCATCCTGCCCACGGCAGCCATCTCTTCCGCATCCGCCGCACCTTCGCGCTGGAGACGTCCGATGGCTCCTCGTCCTCTCGCATCGTCGCCATGGCCGCGCACTCGCTCGAGCGGCGGCAGCTTCTGGCGCTGGCCGTGGCCTCGGCCTCGCACGCCGACGACCCGCGAGCCAACTACCTGCTCGTGCGCAGCGTGGAGGAGGACCGCCGCGTGCGCCACTGGCGCTTCCCGCTCGCCGCCAGCCACGCCAAGCAACAGCAGCAGCGCGTCGAGCCCGTGGCCGCGCTGTGCTTCGCGCCCGAGGGCGACTGGCTCGCGTGTCTGTCCTCGCGCAAGAACCGCCTGCACCTCGTGCCCGTGGCTACGCTGGTGGCCAACCACCGCCGCACGCAGCTGCAGCGCGCGTATCAGCCGCCACACAACCGCGAGTGGATGGGCGCCGCGCCCAGCGTCATGACCACGCCCATGGCCTCGTACCTGCGCGCCACAAACCAGGCCGGCGGGCTCAACGGCGCGCGCTACCACTCGCGCGTGGCTGGTGACGACGCGCAGATGAGCACGCTCGAGTTCGCCTCGGGCATGGGCACAGTGACGTGCTGCAGCTGGTGGCGCAGCATGAACGGCAAGAACTACTGCCTCGTGGGCGGCACGGACAACATCATCTCGATCGTGAACGTCGAGGACAACGCCGAGGAGTGTCGCTGCGAGCTGCAGAACGCAGGCACGATCGAGTCCATCGAGCTGTTCTACGAGACGTTCCGCAAGGAGAAGCGCACGTCGATGCTGGTGAAGTCCAATGCGCGAGAGGGCGATGCGGCGGCGAAGGCAGCGCCAGGAGACACGGTGCCCATGACGACCAAGTATTACCGCGTGGTGCTCGAGAAGCGCACACTGGAGAAGAAGCCCAAGCAGAAGCAGGACGCCAGTAGCGATGTCGCGGCTGCCGGTGGAGACGCAGCGTCCACGTCGTCGACGCAGGACGAGCCGTCGCCGGCGTCGTCGTTCACGCGCTACATCACTCGACCGGCGTCGGCTAGTGAGACGTACGTCATCAAGACGTTCCCAGACCACTTCGTCGAAGATATGGATTTTCGTCCGCAACGCATCAAGAAGAACAAGCCGGACGTGCGTCTGTGCGCCATCAATGGCTTGCTTTCCAGTGAGTCGGGACTGGCCATGTACGATGCATCGAGTCAGCAAGTGAGCGTGTACTCCAACTTCCAGTGGAGCCTCAAGGGCCAGTACGCTGTGCCGAGCATAGCCAAGCCTAACGCCGATGGCGCCGAACCTGGGCCAGTCGAGGACGTGGACATTGTCTACTGTTCGTCGGATCTCATGCTGGTACAGGGGAAGGACACAGCGACCGACGAGTTTGTGTCGACTTGGGTGTCGCTGCCCTCGCGTCAAGTGTTTGGAGACGAGCAGAGCCACACGCAGGATGAAGCCCACGTTGTGCACCATTTGTCACTGCACGAAAACGAACCTGTCGAGAACGTGCTCCAGACACGAAGTGGCACGCAGTCCACGCCTGAAGCGGCTGCCGGCGAAGTCCTCTACGTGATCCAGACAGCACACAATGTGTACGAGTGCCGTCCGCAGTGGTCGCGACTCGCTCTGTTCCGCGCGTTGCGTGACCGCTCCATTACGTTGCGCGACGCGCTTTCTATCGGTTATGCACTGGGAATCGACATGCCGTCGCTGTGTGAGGTCGTGGCGGACACGGTCTGCGATGAACTGCTCGCTGACACAGAGCGGATCGAGATCACGAATCGAGACGCAGATCGTCAGTGGGTCCACGACCTGTTTGAAGTGTCACGAGCGGCGCCGGCGAAGGCTGTTCAGCAGCTCGCGCGAATCAACGGGTCAACGCTAGCGATCGAGTATGCAAAGCGAGTGCTTGCAGACAACATCGTGGATGCCGAAGGAGATTCACCGCCACTTTCAAGCAGCAGTGGTCGCGGCATGACGACGATGAGTCGAGACGAGCGTCAGCACGTATCGCTTCTCGTGGTTGAGCTCATTTTCCAGGAACAGGCTCAGAACAGCTTCACTGCAGATCCAGAAGATCAAATGACGCTCCGGCCACGTGAGCCAGCAACAGAGCTCCAGCTTACTCAAAACGAAGTGTGGGTAGGGCGATTCCTGCGTTCTGCGGGCGAAGAAGCTTTCAACACCGCAGAAATGGTGGACTTGTGTCTATCATACCACCAGACCGAGAAGGCTGTAGATGTCGCAGTCGCACGAGATGCGGTGCCGTTAGTGCTGCAGCGGATGACAGAGAAGGGCCAAGTCGCATCGCTTGCTTTTCCTTCAGGAAAAGCTGCCGTGCAGTCGCTGCTCGCCGCAGGGTGTGCCAAGTATCTTTTGCTGCCTGAACACCGTCTGATACTTCGGTCACTGTCTTCTGAGTCGCAGCTTGACGTTCTACTCGCGACGTCGTCTGTGACGGTTGTCCTGCAACATCGCGATTGGATTCTTCGTCACGTGGGCGACTTCTCAACGCGATCGTGTCTGCAGTTGGCGACGCTGATGGATCCTGAGGCACCGACTGATGATGATGACGATGAGGTTGAAGTGATCCGACAAGGCAGTAAGGAGGATGCATGTGACTTGGCGTCGTCAGAGTTCATGGAAGCGACATCAAGCGAACGGATCGAGCTCTTTCTCACTCTTCTGCTTCGGATCAACGGAGACGCCGACTTCGATGAATCACTTCGACCACCGCGATTCTCTCAGACGTCGTTGGAGGCGCTGCTGCGAGATCTGGCTTTCCAGTATCGTCCACCCATTATGATTGCACGCTGTGTGGACTACGAGAACTGGAGTGCGGCTGCGAGTTTGCATGAAGCCCATGGAGAGCTGGTCGATGCGGTCGAGTGCCGACTCCACAGCCACCACAAACTCATCCAAAAGCAGCGAGGCACGACCAGCAGCCGCCGCCGCAAGTCTTCGAAAGAGTCGCTCGCAGAAGAAGAGGAAGAAGATGGATCTGAGTATCTTCAAGACGAGGAGGCCGCTGACGGCGATGAGGAACTCAAGGCTCTTCGTGAAGAGCTCATCAGTATGATTGACGCACTGGTGATCCGCACACCAACGCACACGCACACACTTCCGGTGAAGTCCACTCCGAGCGTGACAACGACAACGCGGGCCGCGATCCTCGCTCGCGTTCTCGTCAAGTGGTTTGAGTACGGCCTCGCTCGGGCGGCGTTGGAGATCTATCTGATCGACGGCAAGGTGTTCGCTGACGTTGCCGCTCCACTGGCGCAGATCTTTTTCAGCGAGATCGTCGACCGCGTCGGAGTCAAGGGATTGCATCCATCGACAACGACAGCCACTGCAGCATCGACTGGGAGCTTCGACGAGCGCGACAAGGCTTGGGTGCGACGCTGCCACACGCTGCCCTTCTCGGGCCAATTCCTCTTCCACGTGTGTATGTGGTTGCTTGACCAGCACAAGTCGAAGCCTCTCGTCGCACCAACAACCGGAAACGACGATAACGAACACTGCCAGCAGCAGCTCCTCCATGTCGTCAAGGAAAACATCGAGAAGAACGACCTGGCGATCCGCGCCGTGCGGATTGAGCCGCAGTCGGCGCAGGCCATCGGCAAGAGCGACCCGCTGGAGACCCACGTGAAGGCGTTTTCGTGCGGCCACTTGTTCCCCAAGCGCGTGTTCGACGAGGATGTGCTGCCCGAGTTCGAGAAGCGCGTGAACGCATTGCCGACGCCGCTCTTCGCCACCAAGCAACTGCTGCTGAGCGAGTTCAAGCGCAGCCACGTCGAGGCGCCGTGCCCTGTGTGTGCTTTCAACAAGATCAGCACCGCCGTGTTCCGCCAGCTCGCGTCCAGAGACCAGGAGCAACTTCAAAAGACTCAGCACGAAGAGCCACAGGCGATAGACCCCAACACACCAGAGCCACCGCCGGCACTCTACTTCCTGCACCGCAGTTCGCTTGGCCCACCCACGTCCACGCCGTCTCCGTTTGCGTCGTCCCCGAGCAACAGACGCAAAACCCAACGCCTCAAGCACGACGAGTGGGAGTGGCGATGCACTGCCAACGCACCGAGTCGCTGAAGACGGTCTTAGCTCAACGAAAGACATGGAGAAGCTCACGAAGGGAATGATCAAAACTGTTGTTTCTTGTTGATGGCCATAACTTATATAGTGTACTTGCATGTGTGCTAGAGAGGATGAAGCCGAGTCGTCTATCTCTTCTTCTTGTTGCCGCGCTTGGCCTTCTTGTCCGCATTGCGCTTGTCCTTTCGCATTCGCGGATCCACCAGCTTGACCTTGCCCGTCGCCTTCTTGCCGGCCGACACTGCAGTCGCACCCGAGCGGCCCCGACGAGACACGACATACACCTTGTTCTCCTTCTTGATCTTGGCGCCCTTCATGGCGCGGTCGATGGCCTTGAGCTTCTCGCGCGTCGACATGTCAGGCAGGTTGGCGATGTCCGCAGCCTTCTTCTTGGCGGCCTTGGTCTTCTTGAGCAACTGGCGCTGCTTGCGGCCACGCGCCTCCGCCACCTTCTTGATGGGCTTGGTCGCCATGGCCATGAAGCGCTCCTTCATCTGCTCGAACAGCTTCTTCGGGATCGGCACCTGCGGACGGTAGTGCTTCTCCTCGTCGTCCACAAACCAGTCGGGCATGTCCGAGCTGTCGTTCCACGCGTATCGGTTGTAGCTCGCGTCGATCATGTCCTTAGCGTTGGTCTTGCGGATCATCATGGTCGCCAGCGCCAGCGTCTTCGCACGGTCCTCCTCATCGTAGTCCTCGAGGTCCGAGTCGTAAGCGCGGTCGTCCAGCACAGGCAGCGCGCTGTCGTCGTTCTCAGCCGACACGACTTCATACGCAGCACTCGCCTTCTCGTTGCCAGTCTTGAGCGCAGCGCCCATACCAGAGCGGATCAGCGCCTTCTTCTCCGCCGACAGTTCGTTGTCCTCCTCGTCCTCGTCGCCCGGACGCGCACCAGTCTCCTGGTCGTCCATGTCCTCGTCGTCATCAGCACCGGCGGCGACAGTGAACTCGGAGCCGAAGTCCATCTCGTACTGCTCCTCCTCCTTCTTCGCCTTCTTCAGCGTACGACGCTCCTTGCGCTCGAGGGCTGCCTTCCGCTTCTCCTTTCGGATCTGCTTGTCGGTCTTCGGCATCTCTGGAATCGCCGAGGACGACGACTTGCGACCACCGAGAGCGACTTCATCGTCGTCCTCCACACCAGCAAAGAGCTGGTTGTCCGAGAACCATCGAGACACTGCCGCGCTCGGCTTCTCCTTGAACTTGAGTGCCACGTTCAGCTTGCCGCTCGTGTCCTCATCGTCACTGTCGCTGTCATCCGAGCTCTGTAAACACACACAACAGTATCGTGAGTCTCTCGTCGTGAATCAACCAAGTGGGGAACACGCATTGCCAGCCACAGCAGCTCGATCGTCGAAGCGGGACTTGGTTGGAAGTTGGGATGTCGGAGGCCAGTAGGACCGCCGGAGTATCGAGACAACACCGCGCCGGTCAGACATGAAGGCACTCGCGAGTTGATATCCCCCAAGTTTGACAACTGGACAGAGTACGGACGGCACCCAGAACAGATAACACGATCGGGGGGTCTCGTTCGACGATCGCACGCTCGACTGTGGCTCTGGCTCCAACTCGACAACTGCAACTCACCTCTTCGGCTTGGATCAGCTTGTGGTACGCCTCCTTGTCACCGTCGAACATCTCAGCGTCCTGCGTGAGGGCCTCACCAGCGATGGCACGCTTCGCGATCTTGCTGCGCTTGACCGCCTTCTTGGTCTTGGCCGAGTCACCCTTGCGACTGAGGTACTCGTCGTACAGCTTCTCCATCTGCATGTCGAGCACCTCCGTGTACTCCTCGTCATCCGACTCGAACTCGAGATCCGTGTCCGAGTCTGGACGACCTTCACGGTCCGACTCGTCATCTGACACTGGACCTGCGTTCTCGAGCAGATCGACCTGGGCCTTCGACAGCCCAAGCTCCTTGAGGCTGAAGGCCGACTCCACTCCTTCCGTCACGTCGATGCCCTGCTCGTTCATGCCGAGCGCCGCACGCACACGAAGCTTGCGCTTTTGTTCACGGTCCTGGTAGACAAATCAAACAGAGTCAGCGATCACGGTCTCACCTTCCAAGGTTGCAGCAGTCACAGTCACACACATATGCAAGTGTTCAGAAATGTCCGAGCACAAGAACGATTGGTTGTCCGATGGTACGCAAGACGCCAATAGCTGAAGGCTGCAGTGGGGATTCCTCTAGGCAATCTTCAATAGCCGGTCTGTTCAAGGACCATACCCACCGAAAGGCACGCGGTGCCACGATGGAGGCTTTGGATGGCTGCCAACAATAAATAAAACATCCAGTTGATGCGAGATGTGCAACCCAAATCGAACGCCACCGCCATGGGGGAAGGCGGGGAGTGATAGGGGGTTGCGGATACTATCTCGGCGCTTAACGGGAGTCGCGGAGGGTTAATTCCGATCATCATGTCCAAAGAGTGGACGAGGACTACTGGGATACGCCAATGCACACACTCACACTCAGACACACTCAGACGGGCACACCCACTCACCTTCTTCTTCTCGCGCTTCTTCTTGGCCAGCACGTTCGCTCGCAGCTGCGCGAGCTCTTCGCGGATGAGCGCGTTCTTCTCCTCCTCCGTGAGCTCCTTCTCAGGCTCCTTGTGCTCGACTGGGGCAGCAGCTTCCTCGTCCTCAGCTGGGGCGCTCGCCTTCAGCAGCTCCTCCTTGTACTTGACCATGCGCAGTCGCCACTTGAGAAGCGACTTGAAGTCGGACTTGCCGAGAACCTATAATACAAAAGAGAGTCCAGTCAGTCATGATGCTCGCTGGAGATGCTGACGAGTCGAGTCGATCAGGCGACGGAGACGACGTGTGGTGGTGTGGAGATAAATCAGACAGCCCCTCGTGGGGGAGGTCCTCGTCAGCGCCACGCACTGGCTTCCGGTGGGTTTTCCAGAAATTAATCTGGCGCCGGAACAACAGTGGGGCTCGGAGGGGAATTAGCTTTTCCTCACTTTTGTCTCCACACACCACGCACGCGTCGCTCGATCGTCTCTCTCTCTCTCATCTTCCACACAGTAGAGATGGCAACGCACCTTGAGATCGTTGAGGTTGACGACGATGTCCTCGGTCGTGTCCGGGTGCTCTCTGTAGACGTCCTCCTCCGGACGGAAGCGGATGCGCGTAGTGTCGGTGAGCAGTCGGATGGGATCCGACGACGCGATGAACTGCGACACCGAGCACTCGTTGGTCAGCGTCTGGCCCAGAGCCTCATCGTAACCTGTAAGATGACACAGCAGTCATTAGCAACCACGGTCTCACATACTACACTACAGTCAGAGGGTTGGAGATGTCATAGTTCTCCCCTGTGCAACGCCGCCACATTGGTAGACGACGCGCACAGGAGCTTGATTTTGCTCTGGGCTACAAGTAGCGCTAGCGACCAATGGAGGTATCTGGTTCGCTAGAGACTCTAGAGAATGCAGCCGAAGACACACACACATACATACACACACGCAATCAGACACTCGGACTCACCTTCACGATGACGCTTGCGGTCGCCGAACTTGGGGTGGAAGATGGTGATCGACTTCTCGGTCGAGTCGAACTGCTCGAAGACGAACTTGGGGTCGAATAGCTTCGGGTCGATCGAGTGCGGCGCGAGGTACTGCTCGCACACGACGAAGATCTCGGCCGACTCGTTACGCGAGGACAGCGGCTTGGTGGCCGACACCTTCTTGAAGAGCTGCTTGAAGACCCACAGCAAAGCGTTGTAGTCCTGCGAGCGGAAGACCTTACTCACGAAGGTGGCGCCGCGGCCCATGACGTCCACCGCCAGCTTCAGCGCGACCAGCGCCAGCTCGTTCTGCACGTACGCGTCCTTGGTGTACTCGGCGCCGACGTTTGGCGCGCCATCACAGAGCACGACGTCCACCTGCCAACTCTGCGTCTCCTGCTTGATGATCTGGCGACACTTGGCCGTGGTGATATCACACTGGAAGGTCTTGACGCCACGGATCGGACGGATGGGCAGCAAGTCAATGCCGATGATGATACTGGACGCAGGCATGTACTTGGCCGCGACCTGGCACCAGCCGCCAGGCGCCGCACACAAGTCGATGCATACTTTGGCGGTCGAGAGGAAGTCGTACTTCTTGTTCAGCTGGATGAGCTTGAAGGCCGAACGCGCGCGGTAGCCCTGCTGACGCGCGAGGTTGTAGTACTTGTCCTTATCGTGCTTCTTGCGCTTCACCATGGTTTCTTACAGACTGATGAGCTCCTCGCATGGAGCTCCGTGGCGTTGGGAGCGCGAGGCGTCGCGTCCGCTTCCAGTCATTTTGCCTTTCGGACACGAAGCGACGTAAAAAGCCTCTGCTTTTTACGAAGCGCAGCCCTACCCACCACCCATTTTTACAGGTCCTAGAATAGAGCGTGTGTGACGTGTGCTATTTTAGTTCAAAGTCTGGTAGGATCCACTATTGAGAGGTTTGTGGCCGCTGGGACTTGAGCAGCTCTTTGTGGAGCATCTCCCTCCCACGATTCAACAGAGAACGTCGACTGTTTACCGGTCGAAGTACTTCACCACGTTCTCGACGTCGACGGTCGACTTGTCCTTCTCGTTCTGCTGCGCGAAGCTCAGCGCACCGTCGATCTCCGACTCGCTGAAGAGCAGCGGCTCGTCCACCATCGCATGGCGCAGGTGCGACACGGAGATGCTCTTGTTATCGCCCTCGTACTCCTGCGCGAGGTTGCGGATCATCTTCTGCTGGAGGTGCTCACGACGGTAGTTGGCTGGGTCCGGGCTGTCGAACGAGTGCAGCTTGTAGATGGAGCTGTACTTCTTGACATAGTCCTTGAAGTTGATGTCGAGCTCCTTCAGCTCGCCGTCACCCAGGTTGTACACGAGCCCGTGGATGCGTGGGAAGCCGTACTTCGCCTGGTGGCGCTGCACGAGTCCGATCTTGAAGATGTTGATGCACTGCTCGATGGTGTTGAGCTCAATCATGCGGTTCAAACGGTCCTCCGAGTCCTCGATCGCCGTGAGCTCGTCGTGGTGGATGCGACACACTGATATCCACATAATAAACACAGTCATTAGAAACGTCCATCGAGAGGAAGACGACATGAGCCAGCATCACGTACCATCACGAATGTTGCGGAGCCAGTTGTCGAGCAGGCCGAGGTGCTGATTGGCCATCGCAGCACGCACACCGCCGCAGCCGTAGTGGCCGCACACGATGATATCCTTGACCTTGAGGTGCTCGACGGCGTACTGGATGACCGAGAGCGCACTCACGTCGTTGGATACCACCATGTTGGCGATGTTGCGGTGCACAAACATCTCGCCAGGCGAAAGGCCCGTGATCTCCTCGGCCGGCACGCGCGAGTCGGCGCATCCGATCCACAGATACTGCGGGTGCTGGCCCTTGGAGGTCTTGTCGAAGTAGCCTGGGTCCAGCAGCTTCTTGCCTTCGCGCCATTTCTTGTTGTTGTCGAAGAGACGCTCAAGCGAGTTGGCCTCGCCCCACAGCGCACGTGCAGGTACAAGCGGCGCGGCGGTGGCGCGGCGGCCCACACGGAGCGCAGGCGGGAGGGCGTGGCGGAACATGGAGGCGAAAGGAGTACAGAGGCGGCGGTGGTCGGCTGACGGTCGCGAAAAGAGGAATGACGCAATGAGCTGCTCGCGGCTGGGGTCGGACGACGCAACGAACAGAGCCACAGGTGTTGAAGCTGGATGGGAAAAACCCTGTTTAACGCGAGGTTTTACGGGTAAAACCTCACGAACCTGACTGGTTTCACCTCGCCTCAACCCACCACCACACGAAGAGGAGCTGGAAACTTATGCTCCAACAGTAGATGTGAGTGTGAGATTCTGTTGCCAATGACGAAGGAGAAACGTGGAGGAGGGATGCGTGCGAGGTGAAACGAGTGCGCAGTCGATTGCACTGGCCGCGTGTTCAGTAAACGCCGCGTTCGAGACACAGCCACCCGACGGAAAGATCGCATTGGGGCTGCCTTTTCTATGTGTGCTGGTAGTTGCCTCCCCGTCAAAACTGATCTTCGGTCGTGTTCCTCCAGCAGTAACCAAAACTGTAGCCATTTCCAGAGCGAAACGGATGTGATGGGATGCTGCAAATGCAGATATGGGGGGAGGGCGGCCCAGTTGCACGCGTCTCAAGAGAACGACCAAGAAGCAGCCTTCGAGAAGAGCGAAGATGTGCCCTCTGGGTAGTGACTCTCCACCGCCGGCTCCTCCACCGTCCTCGTCGTCGACTGGCCCAAGCGTAGGTACGCCAGGCCCTGCGCTCCTCCCCATCGATCTTTCGCCGGCAGCGCTGCCTACACCGCCCACTAGCGAAGCCGTGGCTGCTGCACCCACCCTCCAGTCATCTCCGTTGCCTCGAGCAACATGCAACTGCGGGTCGAACCATGCGACGCTCGCGCCGATCGCGCCCTTGCCGCCTCGGCGCGGTAGCTGCAGCAGCAGCTCCTTGCCCGACCCTCGGCCGCGTGCGCGCACGCAGGAGATGGTCGCTGACCACCTCTCCATCCAGCATCTTTTTGAAAACAACAAGCGCTGGCGGGAGGGTAAAAGCCAGGGTGATGCCAAGTTCTTCGAGCGCACGGCCGCAAAGCAGTCGCCACGGTATCTATGGATCGGCTGCTCCGACTCGCGTGTGCCGGCTGAGGAGGTCACGGGGCTCGTGCCGGGAGAGATGTTCGTGCATCGCAACGTCGCGAATCTCGTCGTGAGCAACGACATCAACAGCCTTTCGGTCATCCAGTTTGCTGTCGAGAAGCTTCGCGTGAAAGACATCATCGTCTGTGGCCACTACGGCTGCGGCGGCGTGCTCGCGGCCATGGAAAACAAGACAATGGGTCTGCTGGATAACTGGCTGCGCAATATCCGCGATGGTACAGTGCACTTTGGGAAGTGTAAGGCTCATGACCGCTGAATGCTGACGCGACTTGCTGCTCGAATGTGTTGTTGTTAGTGTGTCGACTGTACCAGCCAGAGCTGGTGGCCATCGCCACGGAGCAGGAGCGGTTCCGCCGCATCGTGGAGCTCAACATCATCGAGCAGTGCCTTAACATTTTCAAGATCAACATGGTGCAGCGCCACCAGCTCAACTACGGCTTCCCGCGAATCCACGGACTGGTCTACGACATCCGCACGGGCGAGCTGAAGGAGCTGGACATCGATTTCCACGGGTACCTGAAAAAGTTCCGCGGCATCTACCGCCTCCACGCGTTTCCAACCGACGACATCCCGATGTCACGAGCCCATCTGCGTGTCAATATGGTACGCCATCTAGTCGACGGCCACGAAGAAGACGAAGGCCGCGTCAGCGTGCGCTACATCGAGCGGTCGCTCAAGGCCGAGCGCGACCTGTTCGAGTCGGGAGAAGTCGACGAAGCCATCGAGTTTGCACGGCAGCAGCTCATTGACGAGACCACTCCGTTCATCGCCGTGGAGGATCTCATTCGCTTTTTTGACGAAGCCGAAGAAGACCTCCACGAGCGCTGCACCAGTACGCACGCTTGACGACCACCGCCCACATACACAACGACGCTCACTACGAGCCAATCTCTAAAATTGATCTTGAATACGGAATTTAACTGAGACCCTCACGTGGTCTCTCTAAAATCAGGCCTTAGCGACACTCTGCGGTGCGGTCGACGTTGTAGCCGCAGCGACTGCTGCTGCTTGTTCCAACTGATGCATGCACATCTTGACGTAGCCTTTCGTCCAGGCCTCTGGTGCGATCGGGTCTTTCTTCTCTGGATGCGACTGCTTGTACACATCTGTCAGCATCTTGGCCAGCACGGAGCCGACTTCCTCGATCACCTTGCTTGACTGCGAGCTTTCCGTCAGAACGCGCAGCTCTGCCACGAACTTGTTCAGTCCTGCGTAGCCTATCCGTCTACTATCTTTTGTGGTCGCGCTCGCACCACCCTTGCGAAGCTGCTGCCACCACGGCTCGTCCTGCATCATCTCCACCAGCATGCTCTCAAGCATCATCGTTGCTAACACGACTTGGTCCTCATCCTCGTCGTCCTTCTCGTCGTCTTTCTCATCGTCGCGGTTGCGTCGATACTTCTTTAGCAGCTTCTCCAGCTGCTGGTTCGACACGTCGCTCAGTTCCTTCATCAGCGTCGTCACGAACACCGGCTTGACTTCTTTCGCGATCGTCATATCAGGCAACGTCTCGTCTGACAACTCCATGTCCTGCCAGCCGATGGACATCTTCAACAGCGACTGGGCTCCCTTTTGCATCCCAAGCACCACCAGACGACGCCACAGCTTTGCATTCTATCAGGGAGCACGGACATGATGAGCACAGCGAGTCGCGTGCCTAGGAACTGCACTAAGTCTCACCTGGGGCTCCAGTTCACGGTTCTGTAGCGCGGCTTTTGGCAGGAACTCTTGCAGAATGAGCGTCGATCGTGTGGCGCAATCGTCTTGGATGTAAGCGACGTTTGTGAGAATGCCGACCACGTGCTTCAATCTCACAGCAGACGACATCTTGGGGTTCTCCAAGTAGTTGAGCACGTCTGTCGAGTATCGGGTGATCAATTCGTCAGCTTGCGCGACGACTGCTTCGTGTACTTCTGGGATACTACAATAAACAACAACACATTAGCACAATCCATCCTACACACATGCCAGCAACACATACTAGCCACACGTACTAGGAGGTAGCGCACGACGGGTTCAAGACACGTTGCACGTCACGAAGAAATTGCTGGATCATGCTGTAAAACGACCTCGCGCTCTGTGTGAGGATGATCTCTCGGTCCTGCTTCTTCTCGGCATCGCGGATTGTGCGGCGCGCCATCTCCCACCGCTCGCGCTTGACTTCTTCTTTCGACGTCGCTCGAATGGACCCACTGTAACTCGCCATAAATGACAGGATGCCCTTCACTAGGTGTGGTGCCAGGCAATGAGCTGTCGGAAGACCTGCGAGCTCCAGTTGACGGGAGCCATAGAATACGTATCTCAGAGCGCTGGACACGAATTTGGTGACGTTCTTGAACTCAGCGACGTCGATCGCGGATACACGTGCTTGTGTTGATGCTGTTGCGGCTCCAGCTGTGGACAACCCGCTGCCTTGGGGTGCAGATCCACGAGAATCCCCAGAGAAGATGTGGCAGAGGATCTCGTTCGCAAACTGCTCCAACTGTGCCGATATCCACACAGTCAGCGAGATAAAGTGTGAGCTTTTCTGGCCACGGAAGCTGTTTCATAGATAGTGAGAAGCGTCAGATGAGATCAAAGCACGACTGGGAAAGCCTCCCAACGGCACGCACCTGTGTTCGTAGTCTTCATAGCACACGAGCAGCGACGTGAAGAAGGTACGCGAGAGGTTGATCACGTAGTTGAGTGAGTTGCCGTAGGACGGCACGTGGCGCAGTTGCAGCGCGATGCGGACCGAGTAGTTCTGCAGGCACATCTCCGTTGCCAGCGTCGGCTCGCCCAGTTGGACCAGGTACTTCAAGTGGTCTTCTTTCTTATGCATGCGCTCCGACGTCTGCATGGCCGCGTTGAACTCTTCCACCAGCCGACTCGTGAACTGCTGAACCAGTCGGTCGACGTGCGCTTTCTGTGAGGCGCTCGCGTGCTCGCCGTTCTGCTGCACTTTTTGCTTGTACTCGAGCACACATCTCGTGAAGTCTCCGTACGCGTGCTCGTGGAGGAACACTTCCAGGTCGTGGATGAAACCATCCAGCGCCTTGCGTTTGGCACGCTCCTGGGCCTTTTTGTCGGCGATCTCGTAGCTTGGCGACTCTTTCTTGGCTACAGAGGCGATCAGTCAGGCTCCGTGAGGTTATCAACGCGAAAGACAACCACTTACCGGCAGTCGTGTCCAGCGCAACGCCCTTGAGCGTGTGAATGGATCGCTTGCACTCCATCACTAGTGCCTTGAGCTGCGACACACTGTTCTCCATGGTCTTGGTCTCAGCTGATGCGCGGATGAAGGAGGTGTAGTTGGCGCTGATCTCTTCCTTGAGCGCCTCGATGGTCTTTTCCTTTTGGAAAATGAGCTTGTCGCAGTGCTGATCGATCTTGTCGCTCGAGTGCTTGCGGAGAAAGTCCTCGGCGTACTTGGTCGCGTCGAAATGGCTCGAGCCCATGAGCTCTTGGATCGACTGCGAGCGCATGTTGAGGTGGTTCTTGGGCTGGCGCTGCGTCACGGCGTCGTAGAATTTGTACCGACTCGTGCCGTCGTCTTCATCGAAGATGTGCGACTTGAGAGGGACGATGAGCTTCGCGTCGATGAGCTGCTGGCCGATATCCAGTGCCTGCGCGTGCGTCGCCTGCGCCTGCGAACACACAAAGTCGATGACGTCGCGCGCCGCGAACGACTTGCTGGTGGTCGATTGCTTGCCGAACGCCTTCTTCATGCGCTCGCACAGCTGCGGCAGATCGACCGTGCTTCCTGGCCCAACAGTAAGCACTCCGCTGCTTGACTTGGTTGCTGTGGCATCTCTTCCCAGTGGCTGCTGAGCCGCTTGTGAGGATGTGCAGTCGGCGCTACGGCGTGGCTCGGGCGGCGCGCTACTAGCATCCGGAGCTGGGTCTTCCTCGCCTCCGGTCGACTCCGGGACGATCACCGACGCTGTGGACGACGTCACGGGCTCGTTCTTAGAGCCGTCTTGCTTGAACGCCGCCACGGAGGCCAGCGCGCGCAGCCACGCGTCGCGGTCCTCGGTCGTCGCCGCGCGGTACTCCTTCTTCTTGCGGTACAGATTCACCACGAACACGCGCTGCAGCGCGTCGGCGTCCAGTGGCTCGGCCGTGAGGATGTCGAACGTCGAGAGCGTGGACCGCGGCGAAGCGCCGGCGTCGCTGGCCGAGTCATAGTACAGGAACTGCGTGGGCGTGAGCACGAAGAACTTCTTCTTCCAGCCGCCCGTGCGCCGCCGCTTCTCCACGGCGCCTTCGTGCAGCGCCGAGCGCCGCGCGTCGCCGAGAGACACCATCCCTGACTACTCAAGAGCTACGCTCCCTTCTGCGTGGCGTGACGTCGTTGTCCTTTGCGCGGCGGCTTCTTCCGTGCGTCTCCCTTTCCGCTGCCTGCCTTCCCCTTCCACCGCCAGTCTGGCGTCTGTCGGTGCCAAAGGTCGCATATCTTCAACAGCAACGAAGGTTAAGAACGCTCCTCGTGTTTGTATCAATCGGTTCCTAACGCATCGCCTCAGTTAAAGTTGAAGTTGGCGAACGCGTGACTAGCAGCAAACGCCACGGGCGCTGGCGAGCTGCTGCCGAAGCCGTCGAAGGCCTCGAACGTGGTCTTGGGCGTCGCGTCCGGCAGCACAGTCGACGGCAGTGGCGACGGAAGCGTGGCTGAGCTGCCAAGCCCAACAGACGCTGCAGGAGACGCTGCCAGGCCAAAGCCCGCGCCGACGCTGGGGGACGCATTGCTGATACCGGTACTCCCCTGCTTCAACTCACGCTCGTACTGGGAGATATCGGTG
Source organism: Pythium aquatile (assembly GCA_023337775.1). Taxonomy (NCBI): domain Eukaryota; phylum Oomycota; class Peronosporomycetes; order Pythiales; family Pythiaceae; genus Pythium; species Pythium aquatile. The sequence goes on along the minus strand of JAADXM010000563.1, from coordinate 766 downwards.
CGTAGCGCTTGGATGAGAGCATTTTCACCCTCGATCAGCGTCCGCAGCGTCTGCTCCACGGCACGAATCGCCTCCGAGTCAGCGGCAGTGGTCGTTTGCTTTGGCGAGGGACTCGAGGCCGGAGCGGACGCCGCACGGACGCTCTCACGCTTGAGGGAGAGCGTCACGAGCTCGTGGCGGAGCTGATCCAACTCACGTAGTTTATCCGACAGGAGCTCGATCGCGTGCTGCTTCTTTTCGACGCTCTGCAGCGTCTGCACGAGTACTTCATTCGACTGCTCCAACTGGTGCACGGCGGCTGCTTCGCCTTCGTCAGACAGGAACGGCTTCGACGCTGGGGGAGCAGGCATACTGACCGGTGTGTACGTTCCTGGTATCTGTGGCATGCCATGGAAGCTCCCCGTGTTCGTATGCCCAAGTGGTGCTGGCGGTGGCGCTTGGGAGAAGCTGCCAGCCATGCTGTGGGAGATGCTTGCCTCCGTTGACACGCTCGTGAAGCTGGACACTGATCCAACAGACCCAGCGCGGTCCCGTGGTGGCTCGCTGTGCGTTCCCATTCCGAACTGCGGTGACGACCCGTGTACCGAACTGCTCATGCCAAGACCACCGTTCATACTGGCGCCGCTGAAGCTACCAGTCATTGACACCGCCGGAGACGGCGCTCCGACGCTCAACGAAGCCATCGCGCTGTCCAATGATGATGTTGGCGTCGGCAACGTCATACTTGGGAGAGACGAGTGGCTGCCGACTTGAGAGTTTCCAGAGT
>JAADXM010000562.1:0-16798 GCA_023337775.1 Pythium aquatile | reverse complement strand
CAGCCTTGGTTGGCAGTGGGCACGGCGTCGATGGCGTCGGGTCAGCCTTGGTTGGCAGTGGGCACGGCGTCGATGGCGTCGGGTCAGCCTTGGTCGGGAGCGGGCACGGTGTAACCTTGCCCGTGTCACCCTTGACTGGGAGTGGGCATGGCGTGACCTTGCCCGTGTCACCCTTGACTGGCAGAGGGCATGGCGTGGTTGGCGCCGTGTTGGACGAAGCCGCTGGCGTTGGCTTCGGCTTCGACAGGCAGCCCACCGATGGGAACACACAGCCCCAGGTGTTGCCGTTCACGATCTCGCACACAGCGTCCTCCTTCGCAACACACTTCTTACCGTCGTACGATGGCAAGTACGGGTGGCAGTCGGCCGACGACACGTCGCCCTTGAGCGGACACGCCTTGCCGGCAGGGCCAGCGCCGGCACCAGAGCACATGGCACCACGCGAGCCTGGGAGGATGTAGGTCGCGTCACGGCAGACCGAGACCGGGAGGTCCGGGATCGCGGACACGCTAGCGACGGCAGCCGCCGCGACAAGCAGGGCAACGAAAGTCTTCATCTTGGCGGAGGTTGAAAACGGGATTTGCGGACCAATTACGGCGGCAAATTGGCAAATGAGACCATGGAAGCCGAGCAAGGGAGGCGAGCAGATCGAAAATGGCCCGAGATACTACAAGTGGTATGGGAATCTGCGGGTGTGTGGGCTCCTCCTTCGTTCCACTTCGAGGCTTCGTGGCCTCGTGGCATCAAATAAATGAGGAAAATCAAACAGAGTGACCAATTGCTATGGTGTCACGCCCAGCCTTTGGGTGTCAGTCACTCGCCATCCACAACAATTTCTTCAATTTCCGATTTCACGGAATGCCGTTTTTTGCGCGACACGTTCTATCCATGTCCCGCCGGCGCAGGTGCAGGCTCGTCTGACGGAAAGTTTCCCCGATCCCTGTCTTGCTGATGACGGTGACGTGCTTTGCTCACAGCGACTGGCGGTCCTTCAGACTGGAAAAAGGCACAAAGGGAACAATATCGTTCTGACTTGTTGCCGTACCGACAGGTACCCAGTGGATGCATTGACACAGGTCTCATGTGTGCAGTCATCCGGTGTCTCGTGAACGCACGGAAATCGAAGACATCAGAAATGGGAGGTATCATGCACAGTGGCATGCCGAAAATGTGGCACATGGTGGCAGGGCTGACTTCTTAGACGCCAAACGGGCTAGGGCAACGCTGCTTGTGTGTGGGTCTTCAAACCCGGACCCGTCCATTGGCTCGAGAGTCAAGCGCCAGAATGCAATCCCAGCAGCAATCACCACTCAGTCAGTGATAGTGGGATGTTGAGGTTTGCACACTTCAACTTCTCCTCAGAAGTAAAGACCACGGGTAAAAATCGATTTTTCATGCCCGTATTTTCAGTGACTGCCACCTGGCACCCAATTGAAGACAAAGACTTTTGCGGTGGACCCAGTGCCCTTCCGCTGTGGCTTTCTCTCTTTGGGTGGGGTCCCAGTTCTAATTTTTTTCCATCTGCTTCAACCTGCTGCACCACAAAAGACCACGTGAGCCGGACGTGCCCACACTCCATTAGCTACAGTGTACAGCCAGAGCATTTTTTTTCTCTCTTGTGGAACGGAACGGTCGTGCCCAGCAACAAACACACTCGGCACGCTGCGTGCCGCACGCATGCCTATCGTCGGAACAAAAGGCAACGAAGATGAAAAAGAAGAGAAATAGAAGAAGACAACACACTGGACTCTGGATTCCGTTTCACATCCGAAAAGGAAAGGATTTAGACGTGCAGGCAAACGTCAAACGCGATAGCACCTAACGGTGCGGTAAGGTACATGTACAGACTTAAAAGTCTGGCGATGAGAAGTCAGACAAGTGCTAAATCGTTGACAAGCAGTGGGGCTGCTGGAAACTTCATGGATTTCAATTGTTGACGATCTCTTTGGAAAGCGTGGAGAGTGCAGCGTGGGGGCATGCTGGTCCTTGGCGCTACTCACGCACTGCTTCAAGCTGTGCACCCATAATCTGTGGCCATAGAAGCAGAAGTCTGGTCCAAAACAGCGGAAAAACACAGCCCACGAAAAGAGTGGCACCGATCAGCCAAACGTGCCGGTGAACCGATCCGATCGTAAAGTTTGCGAAGACCACACTGCCCTCCTGACACATACATATGAGGGCTGGCTGTGTCTGTGCAGTGAAGTTGATGGCAAACATCTCAGGAGCACGGTTCCTCAACACGGACTGTCAAGGCGGACAGCCGCGCGAGGTCAGGGGCTGGTCGGAATGGGACGCACAGGCTGTGCGTCCCATTCCGAACCCGGTTGTACAGTAACAGCACAGTGTCTGGTCAAGAGTCTGGGTCTAGAATTCAGGCCGGTTTGCAAGCCGAGTCCCAGTTGCCGGCTGACTGACTGACTGCGGCACCAGAATCGCTGTGTAATCCTCCGTTGCATTCTGTTGTGTCCGAGCGAGACTTGAAGTGCCGGCGGATGTCCTGCCCATCCGCAGGAAGAGGCAACAGTGGACAAGGCAAGGACGCCGGCATCAAAAAGAAAACCCGAAGGGAGGGAAATGGAACGAAGGGGAGGAGACTCTCCTCAGGAAAGGATGCTCCTCCCCTCTTTCTGAGTGAGTGTTCAGCGTGGACGTGACAGGCTGACTGCAGCTTGCGACCGCCGCAAGTTGTGGGCCGCTGGTCTGACTGCCAGGCTGGGGAGGAGGAGGGGAGGAGGAGCCGCTTTTTGCTCCTCCTGCATCCGCAGCGGATGCGGCACGCTCGCTGAACTCGGAGGGATCGCTGAGGCCTCCTCCCGTATTCTCATTGTGCAATTCGCCTTCAACCACTCCAAGGTCCACTACCACCTACACTACTCCAATCACCATGAAGTTCCTCGCCGTCCTCTTCGCCGCTGCCGCCGCCGTTGCCACCGTCTCGGCCGCCGACTGCCCTCTCATCGCCCTCGCCGGCGTTGCCGCTAGCGCTGACGCGACTCAGTGTGGCAAGGATGCCGATGGTTACAGCGTTGTCTCGGCCAAGTACCCGAGCGCCACCCAGCTTCCGAAGATGTGTGCGTCGACCGCGTGTAACAACCTCCTTGTTGCCCTCAAGAAGGCCGCTCCAACGGAGTGTGACATCACCCTTGTCAACCCTGCCATTCCTCTCTACGCCACGCTCCTCACGCCGATTGAGACCTACTGCGAGAAGTGGAAGAAGGACAACGCCACCCCCACCACCCCAGCGGTGACCCCAGCTCCTGGCACGCCAACCTCGGCCCCTGGCACGCCAACCACGGCCCCAGTGACCCCGCCAGCTGCCTGCTAAGCGCCCCACCTCCTCCCTTTTTGGACGATTCATCTCCTCTCCATCAAGATGGCTCGTCGCGACGGCGTCTCACCCAGTGACTAGCTCACTGCTGAAGACCCGTACTGCCAATGTCTTTTTGCTCTGCTCTGTGTAACCCTCCCGATAATAAGACAACCGTACCCTCTGTGGTACCGGCGTTTTACTATCATTCTCTTCCTTCCGTGTTTGATGTCTCTCAATGCTGTTCACTTTATAGACCGTACTGACCGCTAGATAGACCTCCACCGAGTACTGTACCATACAAATCTCGACGTCCTGTAACCGACGAACTCGATCACAGCCTGTGATTCACAAGTCACCACGTCTCACTGGTCGTGGCTCGTGACTGGTCCTTGACACCGGACAGTCATCTGGACAGACCAGCACTCTTCCAAGGGGCAGAACTGACCGTTCCCCACTTGGATAAAATCCGACTCAGGTGGTCTGAAACTGAGTCTGATTCATGAAAAATACCTGCTCTGTGCTAAGTTCGCACAGTACCCACTGCGAACCCATCGACTCTGCCATGGCCGGAGTCTTGCAGTGCTGCCCCTGGGTCTCAAATTGAGACTCAATCACATGAGATCGAGTTGGTTGCCAACACAGCACGAAATGCGAAGTTCTGGTAAGCTCTGTTTGAGTTCGAGGCGAGGTTGTTCTATTGTTCTTTAATGTACTATTCATATTGAGGGGCGCAGTGCACTCAGACCAATGGGGCCTGCTCGTGGCTGACGGTCAGGTGAATGCCACAGGAGCTGGCTCGAGTCGATTCCGACCTGGGCTTCATTCTTCACGACTACGGGCAGCAACAGCGCACGACTGAGGATGTGATGCTGGTGCAGACGCGGTAGAAGAGCTGGAAGTTGGCGGTCCAGCGACGGCAGTGTGTGGTTCGTTCTCGGTCGTGGGGACGCAGACTCCACTTTCACAGCCATGAACTTCGGATATTTTCGCACGAGCATCTGGTGCTTCGTACTCTCTTGCATCTTCATCGACCGCTTGCGGTTCTGCCACCGACGCTGGTTGTCGTTCGCGACCTGGCGGTGGAAATCACACAACCGATGGAACTGGCCGTTGGGCTTGAGTGCACGGGGGTTGGCGCAGTGCTTGCTCGTGTACTCGCAGTGCGCGACGACTCCATGAGCCGTGAGGGCGACGTGTGGTTGGCTACGGACCGCGTCGTGGAGCGTCATTATGAGACCGTGGGAAAGATGGTGTTCGAGGCTTGAATGGAAATGGCAAAGTGGTTCGCTGACCAAGGCAGTGAACATGGAGGGAGGGACATGGGGAGTGGAGTCCAGTCGAACGGAGGGATCTGATTCGCAAAGCAAGGTGATCTGGAGTCGGATAGTCAGTTGTACGAGAAATGATTTTTCAAAACAGGGTAGATACAAGTGAGTTACTGCTGAACTCTCTAACAGGTATGGGACGAAATCATCCGCAGTGAACCGTGTTCTGAGAAATTAGAGCAAGAGGGTGGGACCATTGTGTAAAATTTCGAATGGATAAATCAGATTAACATCAAAGTTTGCTTCACCCAGATCACAGTGTGACGTTTGGCGTCAAGTCACGAGTCAGTGGCTGCCGTGAGACTCGAGGCGGGTGCAACCCACTGCGCGAGAACAATACCGGCGACATGTCTGGAACCTGGATGATCTCCACCTTATGCATGGACGATGGAAGGCGTGAGTATTCCTGTGAGATACCGGTACGATCCGATTCGCCTGAACGAGGTCTATCGTACAGCAGTCGCGACTCGCGAGTATTCTGAAATTTTTCGCTTGTCAAACTCTCCCATATCTTCTCCCGATCCCAGCATCGAGCTCAGCTCATTCGACTCCACGCAACTTGAGCTGAGACCTACACTACTCAGTGGGCTTGAGTCTGAACTGTATCTTTGTCAGCGTCTAAAGTGCTGGATGTCACAGTGTCGCTACAACTCGCCTAGTGTCAACTTGCCTGCAGACAACGAGTTCGTTGACGTGGCCGTAGTCGATCGGGACCACGCCTCCTCGTCTAGACGCGTACTCGCCACGCTGCTGTAAGACGAGGTCCCTGGCGACACGCCCAACGCCCTACGGAGTGCGGTCTTGAAGCCTGAGCGGTGCTGTTGTGTTCTGTCCGTCGCCTCGTGCGCTGCGACTGCCGCGGCATCCAAACGTTTCACGACGGCCAGACACGACAAGCAGAACCGCATCTTGTGCTTGAGCAGCTGTCCGTCCGGCGCGAAGATACTCAGCTCGTGCTTGACTCGGCATTTCTTGCATGTGTACTTGGAGCACGCCGCGCACGCCGACTTGACCCCTTGTCGAGCCGACCGCGACTGGGATCCGCACACCGAGCAGCCGTCCTCTATCACATTCGCACGTTCTCTTCCGCTCAATTCCGCGAACATGGCTTTCTGGTCAACGATCCACGCGAGCTTCTTTAACTGCGCACACTGCATCATCTTCCACACGGATATCACTGCGTCGGCGGTGGACTTGACTATCATTGGCGTAGCGATCGATTCGCCGATCTCGACGTAACAAGTTATGTACGCCTGGACTCGCTGCGGGGTCATCTGCCGCCACATTGTGCAGATCGAGAAGTTGAATCGATCGTACTGCGGCAGCGGCGGTGTCTTGTCGAACTTGAGTGAGTGCATGAGGTGGAATCCGACCTGCTCTCCGTTCGAGAGCTGCTTCATGCCGGTAGCTTCAAGAAAGACGTTGTCGCGGTGCTTGGACAAGGCACGCACGTGGAGCGGAACGCCCTTCACGAACCAGCGGGCCGTCAAGGACCGGAAGGGCTGGTCAGGCGTGGGGTTTAAAATGGGCTCCAAAACTGCACAGTCGAGCAGCGTGTCCTCGGCGTAAGCGGTTCTGATCCGCATGGCATCCGTGGTGTGGTTCAGGACACCGTACATTGCGTCGTTGAGGTTGGCCAGGATGGAGCCTTGTGCAAGCAGCAAGTGCATGTCACGGTTACCTGTGTCAGCTCCAGGGCGGCGGTCATGGTAAACGCTCATGTCTTCCCGGGAACAGACATGCTTCCATCTTGTAGCGCTTAGCTGCTCTTGCTCGCGCCAAAGGAACGATTCGTACTTGGCTTGAACCTGGTTGACGAGGTCGTCGGCCGTGTGGACGAGAAACTCGCGGTCGTCGACCGACAGATCGAGATTCGGGAAGGGGCTCGCGTACAGAGGTGTGGGCATCGTGTGATGAAGCGGGTGCTCTTTATCGTGCGAGTTGAGAAGTGATCAAGTGGTTGGAGAATCACTGCACCTCAACTAGGGGCACGAGGCCAGCATCTCGACGATTACTGAACCCGCCAGACTTACCCACCACTGTACTGTGTAGATGTGACTCGGCTACTCGGTGGAGTCAGGCTTGTAGGTCACAAAGACATTGTTCATGCTTCGGTGGAGCTTTCAGGATCGGACGGGGACGGTTGCCACGCACTCGACATTGGTGCACAGCAAGCACGCTCCAGCACGCCATCGTCTGTCCACCTGGACGACCAGGTATCCATATAATTTGATATACTCTTTAATATAATTCCTACATTTTATAATACCAGGACAGCTGAAGCTTTCAAAAATGATACTCATGAAAGAATTCATACATGAATTGCAGCGTGTATCACCCAAACTCGTTCTCGCGTGATGGGGTGTTCAGCACGAGGGTGGCAGCAGCAGCTCGCATGAAGGACTTTCCTTGATGCATGACGTGGCGATCCCACAAGCCGTTGCCCGAGGTAATTCATTGCTAACAACGTTTCTAGGGTCTAGTCTTTCACACGAATGGGGACGGAACGGAGCCTGTCCGATGGGAGGGGTCCTTCTACAATTCTCGCAATCAGTCAAACATGGCGCTTGATGAGCACGAGGTCGATGGGGTGGGGCTGCCATTGCCGAATAGATGGTGAGCAAAAGCGAGTAGACCCTTCGTCGCCGTTGGCATAGACGGTGGACACTGACAACATTTCCGGAATCCGAGATGATCTCCAGCTTATGTATGAACGTGAACTCCCCCAACAGTACACTCCAAACTTCTCCTTTTTTCGCGGGGTTACTCTTGGTCAGACCTTAGTGCTGCGTCGAGAGACGGAGATGGAAGCCTCTCACCTCTCGGCGCCAAGTAGAATGTTGTAGCCCAAGAGTATCTGCAGACCCTTCCGTTACTTCGCTCTTCCGTGGCTTTCACGGAGATGGAAGATTGGTGAAGTCTCTGTCAGGCATTCCATAACGTCGGGCGAGACCAGCTCCACAGAGATCATTCAGCAACTTGCCTCGCCTTCGCCATCCCTCCTCCCAACGCTTTACCACCAAGCCCCAGTGTAAGCTTCCCAACAAGCCACAATGCAGCTCTTCGTCACCTTCAACGCCATTGTCGCCACCGCCATCCTTGCATTCACAACGGCTTCGGCCGAGGAATGCAACCTGGCCAAGCTCGTGCCTCTTGCCACTAGCCCCAACGCCGGCCAGTGCACCAAGGACTCGGGCTTCAGCTTCGTGCCACCGTCGGTGCCTACGGCCGATAAGATCCCAAAGCTCTGCGGTTCGACTGCGTGCAAGGCTCTTCTCGCGCAGCTGAAGGTCGCTGCGCCAAGCGAGTGCACGATCAGCCTCCTCACTCCTGCGTTGAAGCTGTACGCCGACGTGGTCTTGCCGATCGAGAAGGCGTGTGCTGGTCTCGCTGGTGTCGCTCTTGCACCGACTGTTCCTACTGGCATTGCCTCCGTCCCGGCCCCAGCCCCAGCTCCTCGTCCAACTGATTTCAGCGACTAGCGCATTCACACTTCGATGCCACACAGCTCTACGTTGAAGTGAAGCGTCAATGCGAGTTCAACACAAGACACAGTTCATTCATTCACGGTAGTTCTTCCTTTGGTCACTCTTTCTTGTCACAATCTAATTAAGATCGTTGGAACATAGCTTTGTTGTACGAGCTAGAGGCACGTCGACGCCCTGCGAAGTAGCTGATTGCTGGCTCGTACTGGTCTTCTCGCTGGCTGCGCTCAGGCACAAGAGGGCTATGTTGTTCGTGGCTTAGATACTGCACCAAGGGACTGGCTGAAGGGCTCGCAGGATGCAGTAGCGCGCGACTGAGCACATGGTGCTGTCGAAGTCGCGGAAGCACAGTTGGAGACGTACTCTGCACGCCAGACAATGCAGCCACAGGAAGACTGGGAGGAATTGGGATGGCGGGTTGGTCCCACTGCTGACTCGCGACTGGTGCTTGGATCCGAAGCAAACGCATCGCTGGCTCACGCACCTGCAGCAAGTCAACGCGGGCCTGCTCAAGCCGCAGGTGCTGCTTTCGTCTGTTCTGCCACCGCCGTTGGTTCTTGTTCGCGAGCAGTCGGTGGTGTTCACACAGTCGGTGGCGATCGCCGTTGGGCTTGATCGCACGAGGGTTCTCACAGCGTTTACTGGTATACTCGCACCGCTGCGGGTGGAGTGGAGTCGATGGGTGGCCGAGCTGGCGGTGCGAGTAGTGCGCAATGGGCATGATGGCGACCATTGGTATTGTGACGTGATGGCGGTAGCGAGCGAGAGGGGAAGTGAGACCTTGATGCATCGAGAGGATGCCTTCCTACAACGTCGAACGAGCCAATACTGGCTGGCTGTGCAGTGTGTAGCTCGCGCAATGGGTCACAGGGAGGATGAGTGGGTGTGATTTTTCTGACATGGCCCGAGAGGGAAGAAGTGAAAAAGGGACCGCCATGATCAAAATCTCACGCACACTCGTCAAATATATGAGCCCTGGACACCTTCTGCCTTGTCTGTTCTTGTCGTGTCAGGCGGCGTTAGGAGGCACAGTTGCCAAATCTCCCGAGAACTCCTCCCCGCTGCTGGATTTCTTAGCAGCGCTGAAATTCCATTCCTGTAAATTTAGTACCATTCCCCCCCCCCTGACAAACAAGCAATTCCCATGCGTACTAGTACAGCAAAAGATGAGAGCCACAGACTCCGTAGCCGTCGGTTGAGACGAATGCTGTGGGTTTTGCTGCCCAGCTCAAGCTTTTGGATACCTGACCTTGAGGATATGAGGCTAACAGCGAGGTTCTCGACATGTCCATGGGTCCACCACCACCGTGGCTGCGTATCATCATCCATCACCTCCCAGCCTGTGATACGGGTCGTGGAATCATCTAACGTTATGACGTGGACCTTCACGAGTCGTGAATCACGACCCACACAGGTGCATTGATATCAGCGCGAGACATTTGAAAGTGCTGTTTGATGCAAACGAGCGAATGGATCGACGGAAGTATTTTTACTTCAAGTGTTTCACGGATAATATAATCGATAAATAAGTTGGGCTTTCCCATTCATGCTCCGCTTTCACCATGAGCCGTGGCTGCTGTAGTGAATCAAGTTGTCGTGGGTGGACTGATACGGAGAACTCAAAGCACTGGTGGTGATTCCCGACGGGCTTCGTGGGGACGAGTCGGACGACCGTGACTCGAACGAGGATGACCGTCGCTCTAGCGTTCGCAGCGACGGCAGCATCCGTGTCATTGGCTGAGATCGCGGTGTCTGAGGTGGCGAGGGCAGGTGCTGGACGTTCATCAGCAACGCTCGACGCAGCACGTCGTGGTTCCGCAGTCTTGGTAGAGCCGTTGGCGTGGCCATTGAAGTTGGCGTCTTGGTCTGGTGTCGTGGCATTGGCGGCGGTGGAAGGCGAGGCGTGATCGACTGTGGCAGTCCACGCAGCAGAGCCGTCGGCACACGCGAGGGGTCTCGGAACAACATGGTCTGCTGCTTTCGCTGGCGGTGGCGCTTGAGAAGACTGGCCTGACGCAGGTGGAACTCACACAGCTCCTGCTTCTCTCCGTCGGGCTTAGTGGCGCGTGGATTCGCACACGAGTTTCGGAACTGGCAGTAGAGTTCAGTGGCCGTTGTGGTGGTCGACGGAATCTTGGCAGTCGTACTACTACTACCAGCAGTTGTAGACGAGCTAATCGTCGCCAGGGTCTTGGCAGCCGATGCCAGGACGTCCAGACTAGGAAGCATGTGTGGTCGCGTCTCGACGGCTCGCATTGGGACGCTTTCGTGTGGCGACATGGTGGCAGATCTAACAATGACTCGGAGGCTACCAGTCCCAAGTGAGACCGCTGTCCGTGGCTGGAGTTGACCCCACGTTGAAGGGCTCCATGTCGTCGAAAATGATCCGTCCTCGTGCACTGTAATGGATTTCCACTGGATACTTTGCCTATGAACGTGGCATGGACAATCGAGTGGCTGGATTTCTCAAGTCAATACAGGCTTGATATCAGAGGCTCTATGGCCAGGAATCCAGGAATCCAGCGAACAATCCAGCGTGTACCTACAGTGGGATTGGCTGGACGGTGTTACAAATCCCCTTTCGTTGGATTGTAGGGAGGACTGTAATCAGGGTACACTGTGAAAAAATCCGGCAAGGGTACGTTCGTACAGTGTAACCCGTGCGAGATCTCGAAGTCAACTGGATCTATAATATGACGTTGAAGATGAATGGCATGTGAAATGGAAGATGAAGCGTCCAGGATGGTGAGCCGGATTGATTGATCGTATGGAGCTGCTGTGGGTTAACTGCAATTGGCGGAGATCGATGCTCGGTGGACGTAGTGTCAGACTCACTGTTGGATTTGACCACAACGTCAGCTTGGGAAGATGGCGCTGTGGACTCATTGGCGCTTCCATTTGACACCGATGTCAACGAGGCATGAGGAGGAGGCATGAGGAGGAGGCATGAGAAGGAGGAACACTAGAATGGGCAGTCGGAATGGCGATATCATTCAATAATTATTGGTGCAGGCGCGCTTGCACAACTTCTCATCAGTATTTTACTCTAAAACGACAGGGAGGGGAAAACGCTACGTGGGGGAGAACGCTTTGCTTCATGCGCAGCGTCTTCATACGATCGCGCCTCCGTGGCCCGTGATGATGAAGTTTTCGAGTCCCAACTCCATCTTGGTCTGCGGCCAGTTGTAGTTGTGGAAGTTGGCCATCGTGGGGTCGTTGAACATGATCGTCGAAGCCAAGTCGACCATCGGTTCGCTCTCAGGGAAACCGAATGGGTACTGAAACACAGGATCAAGGCCCGCCATGAACGACACCGCTGGCGCGTACACTTGCGTGCTGTATGCGTTGTGCGTGGCCGCCATGTTCGTGAAATCAGTCATTGGGAACGGCTCGATGAAGTCCGTCGGGCTCGACACGAAGGCAATCGCAGCGCCGACGTCCTCCACGGCCTTGGCGTCACGCATGCCCACAGCAGCGGCATCGCGCGCGCCGTTCTTCAAACGCAGTTGGTCGCGTGCATCGCGACGGCGCTGCTGCCAGCGCTTCTGGTTCTGGTTGGCCTTCTCGCGGTGGAAGTCGCAGAACTTGTGCAAGCCGCCTTTCTCCTTGTGGGCCTTGTGGTTGTTGCAGAACTTGCTCGGGTATTCGCAGCGCAGACCAAGCGGTAGGTCGTCGGCAGCCGCGTCACATCCAGCACGCGCTCCACGCAGTAGCGGACGCGTAGGCTTAGGAGTTGAAGGCAAGGAAGGCGTGGACATCGTCAATGGATATGGATGTGGTGTGGGGTATGTAGCTCTTGGCTTGTCGGGTGCGAGTCAAGTTGCAGAATGGTTCGTTGAGTGGGAACAGGAACTGGGTTGGAACACTTTGTGTGTTGAGAGTGTACAGTACGGTACCGTTGGTAGGAGCAAGGGATTGGGATTGGGATTTGGCGGTCGGAACACAGGACGCACACGCAGAGAATCCAGTGAACAAACACATCGTCTGGCGAGGCGACTTTGTGGACCCCAGACGACGACCACAGCCACGCGAGTGACTGTCCCGTGCTTGGCCGCCTTCAATCCATTGTTGCGAGCGTCGACAGTGGCCCGCTCGGCAGCTGAAAGCCGTCTTCATCGTGAGCCCAAGTGAAGGAGCCCTAACATTCGTTTTGCGAGGGGCTGATTCGAGCCAAGTCTTACTCAACCATTTGAGGACGACTGAACGAGAAATGGATTTCCGGAGGTAAACGCACTCAAAACAGTGGTGATTTCTAGATCCACTGTGGCTCGTCGCTGTTCGCGCTCACGCCATCGGGTAGACCTCAATTACCAAAAAACGGTAAATCGAAGGTATTGCTATCGGAAGTGTAAAGGGTATTGTACCCTGTTTTGGTTGCGGGACGATTGGGTGCGTGGAGATGAGCGGCTTCACGTGTTCAACGACGAGCCACATAATTCAAGATCAGGTGAAATGGCCCGGCTTTGCTCATGTTGCGTTAGGTCCTTCGTCATAACAGACCAAACGTTGCACTCCTGCCCCGAACCCGATAGGAATCTGAGCGTTGATGGACGAGCGTTCAACGCTGCGTTGATGGAACTCAGCCGACAAGGAGCCCCGCAAAGCTCCCCATCCGAGACTGCCTGACTGACTGTTGCCAACGGCGCGTCCCAGTCTTTGAGCTGGGTGCCGAACGCGTAGGACACTCACTGCACACAGTCTCCCCTCCGGAGAAGTCGCTCAGTAACGCAAGCGATCTTCTCCCGACGCGACGCCGTCGGCGAATTCCAGAAGCTCACGCGAGCATGTCGCTGTGTGAGTCACGCCGACTGTAGACAACTGGGTTGCAAAGTCTGTGGAAGAGTTTTCGCACGAGACCCTCTGCAGAACACTTTTCAAACACTGGAACAATCCGCAAGCTGTCCATCTGGTCAAATGCACCAATTCGTTTGCGCCTCGATGGCAGTAAGCCTTCGAAAATGCATTTACTTCATACATGTAAGTCTCCGTTAAATCCAATTGCTACCGTTTCCAGCTGAGATGGTTACCCTTAAATAAATACCCTTTGTGTACGATATATCAGAGCCTTTCTCGGAATTGGCCTGTGCCTGTTCCTCGATATTTCAGAAATCAACTTTTGGATCCAGCTGAGTTGGCTGACGTCGTGATTGCGATCGCAACTTGAATCAAGCGAGGCCACTTGATCTTAGGGACACTCCACCACCATCAACAGCCACTGCAGCCACCGTACAGTACGTATCCATCCACTGCCACAGTGTGAAGATCGACTGGCGCAGCACGCATGAGCATCACTCGAGTCGGACGCCTCCTTCTTTCCATCACTTGCACTCCCAGTAAACCACAACACACTTCTAAGATCAATCACACAAACCACTTCTGATTGTGAGATGTTTTATCTGGTCACTGGCCACCAGCCAATGACATCTGACTGCAACGTGCAAGTCCCAGTTCGTGACGACTGGGCGTGGAATTCGACTGGGCTCGTGACGATCAGCACTGGGGCTTGGGCGAGACGGTGCTCGTCGCTGGGACGACCAAGGGCTCCGTCGGGCGGGGAGCTGGCGTCGCTGTTGGTGCAGGAACAGGGGCAACACTAGTCGCAGCAGGAGCTGGAGCAACGCTAGTCGCAGCAGGAGCAGGAGCGGCGCTAGTCGCAGCAGGAGCAGGAGCGGCTCTAGTCGCAGCAGGAGCAGGAGCCACGGCAGCACACGCCTTCTCGATCGGCAAGACCACGTCGGCGTACAGCTGCAACGCAGGAGTGAGGAGGCTGATCGTGCACTCGCTTGGCGCAGCGACCTTGAGCTGCGCGAGAAGAGCCTTGCACGCAGTCGAGCCGCAGAGCTTTGGGATCTTGTCGGCAGTCGGGACGGATGGAGGCACGAAGCTGAAGCCTGAGTCCTTGGTGCACTGGCCGGCGTTGGGGCTAGTGGCGAGAGGCACGAGCTTGGCCAGGTTGCATTCCTCGGCCGAAGCCGTTGTGAATGCAAGGATGACGGTGACGGCAATGACGTTGAAAGTGACGAAGAGCTGCATTGTGGCTTGCGAGGAAGCTTACAATGGGGCTTGGTGCTGAAGCGTTGGGAGGAGGGATGGCGAAGGCGAGGCAAATTGCTGAATGATCTCTGTGGAGCTTGGCATCCTGGCAAGGCTCTAACGTGCCTAGCAGAGACCAGATCAGTGTGAGAGCACCGAGAACAGCGAAGGAGACCGTGCGAGGCGCAGGAGATGGTGCAAATCCAGAGAATGTAAGAAGTTGGTTCCGATCCACGAACAATTTCCTCACATTTGTGCATTTGCCTCGTTTATCAGCCGTGTTGGATTCGCCGAGTTCTAGAATCCATCATTCTATAGCGTCAAAGCTCCACCATGACTCACCAAAGCTTCCTTACGAGGAGGAACACTGGTTATCCCATCACTGATGTCAAAACTTTGGCGAAGAGCATGCTGGTCAATGTTGAGATAGGATCTGTGGGTAGACGACACCGCCAGAGAATGTATTTTGATATCCGAAAGAGGCTGGATATTGGTTCCAGCGTTCTAAATGGGAGCAGAACGAGGCAGCAGTCTTTCGTACAAGACCATTCGTCAATGTACTTCGTAGTATTACGTTCGGGTAGTATCCCTATGCTGTTATTGCTTTTGCATTTGCTGTAGATATGTACATTTTTTGAGAGCGAGGCCCGATACCGGGCACCACACCACAGACAGAACGTCGTGAGTGCGTTCAAACCACCGCTGTCTCTGACTCGGCCGTCGCCACTGCGTCGCTTGCTAAGATCGAGAGAAGCGAGCTCCAGTCTTCTTCGCTGAGGTTTTCCACGCCATTTGGGGTCGCATCGCTTGTCTCTGTGGGCTCCACACTCACGCCAGACTCGCGTTTTTCTTCCGCCAGGCTTTCGTGGATCGATGTCGGCGAGGTCGGTGCCGTTGGTGATGTCGGCACCTTGGGCTGCCCCGCCGCCATGATCCAGCGGTACCTCTTTGTCGCATAGGACGGCGACCACGACGCGTATGAAGACGACTGAGAGGAGACCGACGACGTCGGAGACGCTGCAGACTCGCCGCGCTGGCGATCCACCCACCGCTTTTGGTTCACGTTGGCCTTGTTGCGATGGTACGCGCAGTACCGGTGGAGTGCGCCGCTGGCCTTGGCCACGCGTGGGTGCGGACACGGCTTGCTCGGGTAGCGACACCGCGTGGCATCAGCAGCCATTGGTAAAGTGACACGCCCTCGTCGAAAGCACCGGTAGCTGCCCGTACTCACATGCTGCTGGGTCTCGAATGGCTGCACGACGACAGTGAGCGCGTCGCTCGGATACGCTAGCGAGTCCATTTCCAGTCGGGCTCTTCAGGGGGATATTCAGCAAAAGCGGGAATGATCTGGCGCCGGCCTGGCTGGCTGGCGGCCCGACCGGACCGGGCCCAGGCGGACCAGTGGGCTCCCAGGCGTGCGCCATAGCGTCGTCGTCCTTTCCGCAGTCCAGCGATGAAGAAGCTTCGCTCCGTTTTTGGGTTCGGGTCTCCGGTTGGGGCAGCGAAGGCTACTGTGTGCGTTTCGCTGTTCTCTGTGTCGGCGGCGAAGATCCCGTTGCGGATCTGGACCCAACTGCCCACAGGGACCAGTGGATCCGTAGAGTGGAGAAGACTCGTTATGCGCAGGTATTCATTTCCAAATCACTCTATCATGTTTCATTTATGGAATGACTATGTTTCTCAATAAGCGCATCGGGAAGGATATGTATTTATAGAGATTTTTGGAGCTGGTGCCAAAACGAGCCACAATGCTGAACCTTCTGCTGGACTGCTGGGCAGTCGGCGTCGTCACTGGAGACAGCGCGTTGTATGGAAAATGGAGGAAGCGCATGGCCTCTGTGCGTGTTTGCCGTCGTCGACATGGTCGATGTGGTGATTGAGTATGGATCCTGTCGAGTTATGCGAGTGTCTCGGTCTGTCCTCTTCTGAACGTTTGTCTCGCTCGCGAGCCTTTACGTTTGTAACTTGAATCGTTCGAGTCCAGAAAGCTCCTTGGAACAGCGGGAGCCACAGAGCAGTCTCCATCGTCGTTTGCAGCGTCAACTGGACTGTGCGACTGACGACACCTGTGTGTGTGTCGTGGCGGAGAGGAACGACACGGTTGTCTCGTGCCGGCACAACGCTACCGTAGCGATGCCCTGTGCTTTGGTTTGACACACAACACAAGTGGAATCACCTGAACGGCAGCAAGGCTTCAGAAATCTCGTCGAGTCAGTCGAGTTGACACTCGTCCTCGGAAGACAGTTCTGTTTATACGATGGTGAGTCCGAGATCTCGCCTCAGGAGCTGATCGCATGCACCCTGCAACCGATGAGCTTCTCACGGGGGCTAGTCTTGCTGTCGCATGCGTGTGGCAGTGGTCTAACAGGTTCATCAAAGGAAGATACGTCTCTCAACGGAGCCCCTTGATCTTGCTGCTGTCCCGAAGACACCTCTGTTTCTTCGGTAACCTGCGGCTCATCAATGGGGCTCCCATTGGGAGCCGCCTCACGTCACGTACCCAACATCGTCAGCTAGCGTGATCAAGTGCTTCGTGGCTGCCAAACGCCTCCGCTGCGTGGTCATTCTCCTGCATGGCACTCGGAGCTTCCAGCACAGAGTCCCCAACTAAAATTTGGTCTGGACTGAAATCCATAGTGTACAGT
>JAADXM010000561.1:0-16815 GCA_023337775.1 Pythium aquatile | reverse complement strand
TTCATTTCTCTTAAAGTTATCCCCCCGAAGGAGGGGGTTCACGCCGCTGCGAGCGAAGCGAGGTCGGCGTGGGGGGTCATCCCTCTCTCCAATTACAAAGAAAGGGACGTGAACAGGCTCGTCAGTGCAAAAGAAGTCCAAAAGAAGTACTTTCTCTTGCCCAAACGGTGCATGTAGCCTCTGTCCTGCGAATCTAGCACGATAAATTACGCAACTGGAACTTCAAACGGTTCGAGATTTTGGGCTCTCATCTCCATTTTTCAGAACTAAATCACAGAGCTCTCTGCTTCACCGCAGAAAACCCCGGAAAAAAAACACAGAGTTCCGGCTGTGCCCCGCGGATGCCAACGCCATTTCGGACTCCTGTTCGTGCGATCGCCAGAGGAGCTTTACGTTCCTCGGGCTCTGATTGGTTGGGACTAGAAATAATGTGGTCCACGCACCCCACGTCCAGAGCCGCAGTCCAGTCCACAGTGGACCTTCTCCCACAAAATGCATCTCCAACTGTCCCGAGTTTGCATAGCCCGGCCACGTCTCTGCTGCAGTTCCAACTCCATCAACCGCGGAACACTCTCTGCCAGAGACTCTGGAAGCCTGGCTTGTCCCATCGCCAGCCACCACACGCAATAAAACGCCAACAAACCAACGACTGCGCGATCCAACAAGCAAACGCCAACAAACGCCAACGTCCGCCGCCACTGCCGGTAACAACCGAAAAAGCTTCGATCGCGACACCACGCACATCATGGGCTTACTGTGGACGGCGCTATGGTGGCTCACGGCGCTCTCCGTGACCGCGCTAGCGGCGCTCGTGGCAGTCGGCGACCGCCTCGTGTCACTGGCAGCGCAGCGCTTCGGTAGTGCGTATGTAGGCGACAAGTTCTCACTGCGATGGTCGCTCTCGGCCGGTGTCTTCGAGATGCGCGGGTTGTCGCTCGGCCGCGCCGTGCTGGCGATCGTGGAGCCCATGCTGGGGCTGCCCATGGACCTGGACTTCGTGCGCGTGGAGCTGTTCCGCGTGGAGCTGCCGTGGGCGCTGCTACTGTCCAAGAGCGAGCGTCCGCTGCAATCGACTGTGGAAGTCACGGGTCTGCAGCTCGGACTGAACGTCAACGAGCCGGAGAAGTGGCTCGCGATGCGAGAGGAGAACGCGGAGCGCTTCCAGCAGGCCGTCAAGGACGCCGCGCAGGCCAGAGTGGCTCGTGCCGACGCGTGGACCGCCGCAGTCGTGCAGAAATTGAAGGATCTGGCGGCCGCCAAGCTCACGGTCGCGGAGCAGGAGGCCAAGCGGAAGACACAGACTGCGACGCCAGCGACTGCGACTGCAACGGCGCCGCCGGCGTGGCAGCGCACGGTCGACAAGGTCATGGACTCGTTCGCCATCGTGATCACGCGCTTCGCAGTCACGATCCGCGACGAGCACTCGGCGCTGGGCATCGGCATCGCCATGGAACGCTTCGATATTGGCCGCGCGCAGGCGACGCGCGAGCTGGAGGACAAGAGCGACGACACGCGGCGCAAGCGCGACATCCGCATGACCGAGTTCGCGCTGTTCGTGAACCCGATGGTGCGCTGCGAGACGCCGAGCTTCGTGGTCCGCCCCATGGACATGGAGATGCAGCTCGTGATGCCGTACGTGATGCAGAGTCTGCTCATGGGCGCGATCCCGGAGAAGCGCAAGCTCGAGGTCATGATCGCGTTCCCCTCGGAGCTCGTGGTGCAGCTGCGGCCGATCCAAGTCACCAAGCTGCTCAAGCTGCTGCGGCCCATTTCGTTCCACGGCGACTGGTTTGCACGCGCACTGGCACTGGACGAAGCCGCGTGTGTGGAGCTCGCTGCGCCGGAGCGCGACTTGTATCTTGAACTCTACAAGGAGCAGTACAGGCTGGATGCGGAGACGGGCTTTGCCGGACGACTGATCGCGCAGTACACAAAGAAAGAGGACATTCAGGAACGCAAGCAGCGCTTGCAAGATCTCGAGAGCAAGATGCTGTGCAGCCGCATGATGTACCTGCGATCCGTGGCGTTGGATTGGGCTGTGCCGTCGGGCGGTGCGGCGCTGCAGTACGCGTCCGGATCACTCAAGCGCCGTAAGGATCTTCAGGTCTTCATTTCGAGTCCGATCACCAAGTACGTGCCGGAGCTGGAGGTGGAGCCGATGTTCCACTCGTTCGCGATGATGCTTACGCTCAAGTCGACCGAGCTGCAGCTGCTCGACAACATGGACAAGCCTGTGCTGTCGCTGTTCGCCAACGAGATGACCCTGGACCTGCACATGGCATTGGAGAAGACGGCACCGGATGACCAGGCGCTCGTGACCGACTTCTCGATCCAGCGCTTTGGCATTGTGGATGAACGCAACGTGCCAACGAATGTCTTCCGCCGCTTGCTCGACCAGAACCCGGGTGCGCGCCACCTCTTGGCGATCAAGTTCTCGCAGACGGGCAGTGGCCACATGGATGTGGATCTCGCACTCGAAGATCTGACGTTGCTTGTTATCTTCGACCCTCTGCTCCACGTGACGAAGGTCTTCTTGCCAGCTCTGAGTGAAGATGAGGCCACAGAGATGAAGTATCTGGCGTATGCGTCGTTGCGGACGCCTCCGTCACCCGAACAGCGAGATGCGCAGACGCCTGTGTACAAGACTGAGGTTCCCCAGGAATACTCGCCGCTCATGCTCGGTGGCATGTCTCTCAACACCAGGATTGCAATCAAAGGTTGTGAGGTGTGTCTTTTGGGAGACTCAGCGTCGCTGAAGACGCACGTGCTGGCTCTCACTTCGGACATGAAGATCAACGTTGTGAGCTCTCCTCGTCATGAGGCGTTTGACATGGAATTCGTCGACGTGGCTCTGCAACCGTGCACGATCGTGACTCTGGAAGATGCGATAGATCTCGATATCGCCGGCTTGCGCACCATCTTGGAGCTTGAAGGCGAAGGTACGGACTTGTGGCTGGGCTACAAGATGGTTGTGGGTGATGCCAAGGCGCCACTGTCGTCGTTTTCCGCATCGTCCGGCTCTGTTGGGCCGAAGAAGAGTGGTGCGAAGATGTGGAACCTGGCGCGCTCAGCGATGACCAAGAAGCAGATCGTCGAGGTTGACCATGACGCACTGAAGGACGCTACCACTGACCCCGCGTCGGCTCGAGGTAACCGGGTCAAGCCTGGCGCACGACGAAGGATGATGATTGAGATGTCGGATTTTGCGATGAACCTGTCGGCGAACGATGTTGGTGTCTTGCTCAGCATCGTGGGTGCTCTGAACGAGTCGATGAAGGAAGACGCTGCTGTGATCAAGGACCGCGAGGATCGTGACAAGCGAGTTGCGAAGGCGAAGAAGGACCTCGACGAGAAGCGTTTCATGGAGCGTCTGAAGTCGGAGTTCATGATTCGTGATGTGGATGGCGGGGGCAGTTTGGATGCGCAGGAAGTCGCATCGCTCATCGCGAGTGTTGCCAACTGCGATCACCTCACAAGAGAAGAATTCGACGCGACTGTGAAGGAGTTCCTTTCGATCGTCGACCGCGACGGCAGTGGAGACGTGTCGTTGGAGGAGTTTGAGAGCGTGCTTGGTCGTAAGAAGCTCGTGTACCACCGTCTCCACCGCGGCGTCGTGTCGCTGACTGGCAATGAGTACGTGGATGCGAATCGGCCACGAAGCAGCGTGCCTCATCTGAAGACGACGGGTTCGAATATGTCGAACGCTGCTGCGCTGGTGCAGTTCTGGGAACGCTACGAGCAGCAAGTTGGTGCCTCGCGAACGTCGCTCAACGGAATCCCGCCTGTGACTATCCAGAAGAAGATGGTGCGTGCTTTCAAGAACTACGAATACGCGCAAGAAGCATGGAATCGACTGGTGAACCCATCGCTCGTGAAGCCTGTGGAGCGATCACCATGGCTTCTCACGAAGGAAATGGACATGGGCGGCCGCGGAAACGTCATTGACCAGCTACTCTCCAGTTTCGACAGCGAGGAGCTGACTTCTGGACGCACTAATGTCGGCTACAAGCAACCGGAACTGCGCATGTTCGTGCACACAGTGGTGATGACGAAGTTCGGTGGCTTCTATATCCGATTGATTGACGAAAACATGTCGAGCCGCGTGCCGTCGATCGAACTTTCTCTCGAGGAGCTCGCTGTGTATGCCAACTTCTCAGCATGGGAAGGCGAGTTCCCGACCAGCGACGCCGAACGCGAAGTACGTAAGCGTGCTGCCCGCAACGACTACGGTGTGGCTAAGATCGGTTTTGCGGTGTACGGCAAGTACTACAACCCAACGGCGCGCCAAGTTGAACCTTTCATCGAGAACTTCCAGGGCACCTTAGACTTTCACAAGGAACCGGAGGCGTATTCGGAGATCTCTTTCACCTCGGACCGATACTTCCAGCTCAACGTGACGTACGCCTTCATGGACGTCGTCAAGACGAACTTGGCAACGTTCTCGAAGGCCGAGGCACTGATGGAGCGTGAGCGCCCGCACATCAAGGAGGAAGGCGGTCTCTTCTGGATGTTCAACGAGACTGGCGTGAACGTCACGTACTATGTCGTGTGTAAGAAGCAGAGCAAGGAGCGTGTCCATGTCGAGACAGTGTCCGCTATCTCTTCGGTCCCGTCCGATGAAGCTCACCCGTGCGTTCTCTTGGATAACGAGGAGCAGTTGAAGGAAGACCAGCAGCAGAGTCTCAAGGAGAAGCAGTTGCGAGCGGCCTTCCGCAACGCTGATAAAGATGGAAGTGGCGAACTGGACACGGACGAGGTGCGTGCAGTGCTCTTGGAAGTGTACGAAGAAGAGTTCAAGAGCCGCAGACACGATCGCCGTGCCAGTACCTACAAGCGAGACAGTAGTGGAGCGTCGTCATTGCTCACTCGCAGCGAGAGCATTTTCTCGGACGACGCTGAGCTGGACCGACGCGTTGACGACTTCATCTTGCTCGCTGATACGGATGGCTCTGGCCAAGTGTCGTTTGAGGAGTTCCGCATCGCGATCTCCAAGATGCGTGAGACTGTCGACCGCTTCATCTCGTTGGAGATTGAAGGGTTCGAACCGCTTCACAACATCCCGATTTCCAACATTGGCCACACGCAAGTGTATGAGTTGACGCCGTACTTCGAAGACGTGGAAACGGAGCAGTCAGTCGCCTTTCTTTACCAGCAGGGCGTCCTCCTTCTGAACGCAAGCGATCCACCAGAGCGCCATGACTTGCAGAAGGCGTTTGCGTGCTTCCGTCGTGTGCGCGAATTAGATCCACACTATGAGTGGATCGACTCGTACTACAACGAGTGCGTCAAGAAGAACCCGCCAGTGCTCGTCTCCGTCACTGTCAGTGTCGACGGCGAGTTGGGTCTCCAGGTGAAGGTCTCGAGTGCGCAGTTTATCCGCAACGACACAGCCAAGCCGAGCGAGTGTCTGATGCTGGATGGAAGACGCCAGATCTCCAAGCACAACCCAGTGCAGCCAGTGATGAGCGATGACGGCAAGGAGCACTTCTTTGTGATCCCACCTCGTGGCTCGATCCCTGTCCCTCTCGATCTTGTGGATGTCGGCTACTTCGGCATTCGCCAAACAGGTGAGACCGATTGGAGCAACTTTTTGGAGCTCTCGGTTCGTGACCAGCGCATCTTCAAGCATCTCACGCGATTCGAGCAGCGCGAGGCGAAGCGTGCTCTGCGCGAAGACTCTGGCCGTCTGTCACTGTCATCGAGTCGGATGGTGACGGAGAAGATGGGTAAGGACGTCGCGCTGCCGAATCCAAATGAGTACGTGCCACCTGGCAAAGAAGTCTCCTACCCATCAACGAAGGTGATCGACAACCAGCCGACGCTTGTGGTGGAGAAAATCTCGATCAACGACAGCCAGTTGGGCGCATGGTCGATCGTGATCTTACCCCAGCTATCGCTCCACAACGTGCTTCCTTGTGGTCTCGAGTACGCGATCGTCCAAGCAGGTGACTGTCCAGAAGATGTGCTCGATGAGTCGGGTAACTTCCGTAGTGTGAAGTCGACAGACAGAAAGCTGGCTCCAGCCGTCACTGTGCAGGGTCAACTCAACTACTTCAAGTACGTCGACGAGGTCAACTGCCGTCGCGCGTACGTCGAAAGCGGGAAGAGCATCCAAGTTTTTGGACTTGACTTGGACAAGCCGGCGATGATGAAGATCCGGCTGTGTGCGAGCGAGTCGAACCGCGCGAGCACATGGAGTCCGCCTTTCTTCGTCAACCTGAACGCCTCTCGAGAATACTTCAACGCACAGCAGTTTGAGCTGCGCCTCGGAGATCTGAAAAATGATGGTCCTGCCATCACACTGCAGCAGCAATGGGCAGCGAATTCCCCGCGAAGCATCACGATGTTCACGCCGTACTGGGTGCAGAACCGTAGTGGTCTGGACTTCCGCTTCCGCTTGCAGAAGGGTGGCACGGTGTGCTCTGTGGAGGCCCATCGCGCGTACTTCAACGGCGACAAGGACGTCCCATTGTTGGTGACTGCACCGGAGACCAAGGCTATGCTGAGTATTCGTCCTTTCCAGGAGACTGCGCACGCGTTCGAAGGCGAGTTCTTGCTCTCACAGCAGACGAAGAAGTTCGCGCCAGTGTTTGAACGGGTTGACTGGTCGGAGCACCAGGACATGAGCAGCGTCGGCACGAAGGGCGAGCTTGGTCCGAGCGACCACTCGTTCGTCGTGGCATTCGAAGTGCTGGCTGGACCTGGGCAGTTCTACCGATCCAAGATCTTCCGCATTTCGCCGCGCGTGATCATCGTGAATCGTGTGCCTCGCCCGCTGCAAGTGACCCCGCTGATGCTCGACAAGAAGCTCCGCAGCAGCGGACTGAAGGCGGATGCCACCTCTGCGAACATCAACTTGATCGAAGGCGAGTCGTTGATTGTGTACCGCTTTGCTGGCAACGAGAAGCACCAGACCGGTATCCGATTGCGCGACACGTTCCGTGATGAGGCACTGAGGGAAGTTGGTGACTGGACTCCGACCATTCCGATCAAGGCCGGCGACGATTACAACTTGTGGACTCGTGGATGCCTGGGCGATGGACCTGCTTGCAACATCTCGTTCCAGAATGTGGAGGAGACGATCATCGCTGCGATCGAGGACGTGTCTCTGAAGCCGCACTACCGTATCGAGAACCGCTCGACGCGATTCTCGTTCCGATATGTGCAGAATGACGCGAAGAACACCGAGGAAGTCGTGATCAATCCGCTCGAGTCCCACTCGTTTGTGTGGGACGATCCGCTCGCTGAAAACCGTCAGCTGAAAGTGACGCCTGTGAACTGGAAGATCCCGACGCTGATCGACGTGCGGCATATTGGTCCTCGCACCATGCTCACGTCAAGTGGCATGTACTCGGAAGTGTACGTGGACGGCTCCACGCGTGTGTTCGCAGTCGGTGATACGCCGACCTATGCGGCTGACCGCCAGCGCGCTTCGCTGAACGACTGGCTCAGCAGCATGATGATTGACTTGGCCTTCCACGGCTTCGGTTTGACCATCGTGGATGGCCACCCACAGGAGATCATGAACATGACGATGGAGAGCATGCGCATTTCGTCTCCTGTGAGCTCGCGTCGCATCGAGTTTACGCTGCACCACATGCAGATCGACGATATGACGGCGAACTCACTGTACCCGGTCGTGTTCGCGCCGCTGGACAGTGGATTCAACAGCGACAAGCGCGAAGGCTGGCTACCTCAAGATGGAGAGCAGCCGTTCTTCAGTCTGGCATTGGAGACCTCGCCACAACCTGGTATCACGATTGTCGAAGCCTTCGAGATGGAGGTCCAGTCGATGGCGATGAAGCTCAACTTGGAGTACATCCTCGGTCTCGTGAACGTGCTGCTCGAGTTCATCCCTTCCAGTGACGAAGACACGATCTTGCAGCAAGGCGTGGACTACAAGCGCGTTCTGCTGACGCTCGAGCTGACAATTCCTGAGCAGATGGGCCACGGCGGCACGTTGATGTACTTCAAGAAGTGGCGTATGTCGTCGTTCGAGTTCCACTTGGTCTTTGACTCGTCCGCTGAGGACCACGGCGAAGGCATTTCATCGATTTTGGGCAGTACCATCGGAAGTATTGTCGGCGGCATTGCCCACGTCACGCCCGAGTTCGATTTCGACGAGATCCTGTACGAGAACCGTTTCTTCAACGAGTACGACTTGATTTACACCGTGATTCTCGACATCGTGTACTCGGTGCTCGGTCAATGGTACAAGATCGTCGGCTCGGTGGAGATGCTGGGGGATCCAGTCGGCCTCGCGACTGATATCGTTGACGGCTTTGCGCTGGCGGCACGTCAGTTCAAGCGCGATGTGAGGGGTAAGTCGATGCGCAAGGGCCAGAGCGCCATGACGATCGTCCAGACGGTTGTCGGCGCGCCTATGCGGTCGATTGGCAAGGTATCGAACGGTCTTGGCGATGTCGTGAAGAAGGCGACGGATTTCCAGAGCCAGGAGGAAGCCAACCAGCCTCGCCACGTCCCAGAGGGGATGTGGCAGGGCGGTATCGTGTTCGGCAAGAGTATCGCGTATGGTGTCAAGGGTTTCGTAAAGGAACCGGTGAGTGGCGCGAAGCGTGGCGGCGTGAAGGGCTTTGCCAAGGGTGTCGGACGTGGTACGCTGCAGCTCATGGCGTCGCCGGTCGTCGGTACGCTGGGCGTTGTGGAGAAGCTGTCGATGTCACTGAGCAACACGACGCACTTGATGGACGAGAAGTCATACGACGGTCCACGTCGACCGGCTCGAGACCTCGCAGCTAGCGCGCTGAAGCCACTCGACGACTCGAACGTGATCACAGAGGTGGAGCTTCACGTGATGGCGGTCAAGGGCCTTCCAGAACGATCGAATCCGAAGATCGTCGTCCGTGTGTTCCAGCAGCCGAAGGGGGAGCCGGCCAAGGACGTGGGCAAGTACAAGTCGACGACGCACCGCCACACGGGCTCGCCCGAGTTCAATCAGTCGTGGCTCATCCCCGTGTTGTCGCTGGATACTTTCATTGAAGTGCAGGTCCACCACAAGCGCAAGCCTGTGCCCAAGAAGGTGCTCGGTTACGTGCGATTGTCGATGGAGGACATCTACCGCGACTTCAAGGGCGTGCCATCCAAGCTGCTGGCCGACGCAAAGGCGAAGATGCGTCTGCGTCGTCGCAAGCGCGTGGACGGCAGCATCCTCAACGAGATCGCGACCTCGAGCGAGCACGCGCTGGAGACGCGCGATGAGTCGTGGCGCCAGCGACTGCGGCGGCCGTCGACGTCGAGCTTCATGGCCGACGACTTCGAGGACGAGAACGATGAGAACGACGAGTACGAAAACGACGTGATGATGCTCAGCTCGAAGTCGATCGTGCTGGACCAGAAGCTCGAGGAGCACATGGTCGAGCTGCCGCTCACGGACGCCGCTACGCCCGACGCCAAGATCGTCATGTGCATCCGCTACGTGAACGACATGCGCCGCTACGCGTAGACTAGCCACTAGCCATCAATATCCCCTGTACTGTATAGTGAAACGACACGTGAAAGATCGAATCCTGCCGGAAACTTGACCAAGTTGCCTTTCCATCAGATCTTGTTCTGATTCTTTGTCTGAGTCGGTCTCATTTGTTGTTGGTCTGGAGCTCCTCATCACGCAGATCAGCGTACCGACTGCAATGAGCAAGCGCGTGGCGAGCGTCGCGCATGGCGCCCTACAGCGGTGCGTGCGCCATCGTTGCTGCTGGTTTGTCTGTGTGTGTATGAACCACTGACTGGCTGACTGGCTGTTGTGTGGGCAGCCTGCCGTACGTGCACACGGCGTCCGAGATCCAGGAGATGCGCTTCTGGCGCGCGAGTCCGCGCGAGAGCCAGAAGATCGCCGACCCAGTCAAGCGCGCGCGCAACCACACGTCGCGGCTCATCAACGCGCAGCTGGCCAAGCTCTCGGCCATCACGCGCCAGGCGTCGCTGCAGTTCCCGGCGCTTAAGCTCATGCACCCGTTCGAGCGCGTGCGTGGGATTGATTGATGGATGGCTGTCTTCGCTGTGGTTCCATCCAGTTGCTCATTGATTGATGTTGTGGTCACAGGAGGTGGTGGTACTGACGCTGGGCGCAGGGACGTATGAGAAGAACGTGCAGCTCCTGAGAAAGGTGTATGCGCAGCTGCACAATGTGGGCAAGAAGCACGAAGCCGACGCGCAGACGCAGTCGCGCACCAAGCAGGAGGCCGTGGACGCCGGTCTGCTCTGCATCGAGGAGCTGCGCGAGGTCGTGGACAAGAACGGAGACTCGCTGCGTCAGATCGCAGCCATGGCCAAGGTGTGTCCGCGGCATTGAGCACCAGGCACTGCGAGATGCTTTATACTGAGTCGATTTGCATGATGCTTTGTAGACGCTGCGCGGACTGCCGTCCGTTGATCTTGAGAAGCCTATCTTTGCGTTTGTGGGCGCGCCTAACGTTGGTAAGTAGGTCGCGAGCCATGGAGAAGGTGTCCTCAGACGATGTTGATACGCTGACGCGACTCTTGACTTGCACCAGGCAAGTCGTCGCTCGTCCGTGCGCTTTCGACGGCGTCACCTGAGGTGCGCTCGACTCTCTAGACCCTCGCATAAGGACGCTTCAGACTCACGCTTGATGTTCATGCTGCAGGTCGCCAACTACCCGTTCACGACGCGTGGCATCACCATGGGCCACATCTTCGTCGACGGCATTTCCTATCAGGTCAGCCCCTCCTCTTCTCCACTTATACTTCCAATCTCACCATCTAATCATCTCCTTTTAGATCGCTGACACTCCCGGCCTTATCTACCGCCCCGACGACGAGCGCAACGCCATTGAGAAGCTCGCACTCGCCATGATCGAAAAGACCCAAGCGGTGAGTTGATCACTTGGATCCTTACGTGAGACCTTCGTCGTCTGACTCTGTGTGTGAATCTTCCTCGCCTTCAGGCTGTGGGCTTCGTGTTTGATCCGTCCGGAAACTCTGGTACGCCGCTCATCGAGCAGCTCCGTCTCCGCGAAGAGCTCCGCACACGCGTGGCGGAAGTGCGTGAGCACCACTCGTGGATCGACATCATCTCCAAAATCGACGTGCCCGTGCCTGAGATCGCACAGCTACAGACCCAGTTCCCAGACGCGCTGCTGGTCTCGTCTGAGACCAACCAGGGGCTCATGGAGCTAGGCGCCGACATCCGCGAGGTCATCGTAGGCGCCAAGCTGGAGTAATTGAGTGCTTTCTAGTTCTGTTTCATTAGCTTGGCCTCGGTTCAATGCTAATTTGGATACCATTCTCTCATCCGTTTTAGCCGTTAAAAACATCCTTTGAGACTCGTTTTAGCCGCGCTTAAACCGTAATATTACCATTCAGCTGACCAATCGTGATGACGGAACGGGTTGAAGAAGTGGTCTAACCAGTTTCCCGTTGAAACCGCCTAACACCAAGTGTTCCTCGGTTCCTCCTAAAACCGCCTCTTCCGTCAGTCACTTTTGGAGGGGGCAAGTGGCTGCGCTCGAATCGCCGGATTGCGCTCGTCACGTCACCACCGCCAGCAGCTCCCCAAGCCACGTTCGACAAGCAGCCAGCAGCCATGCTCAGCCAAAAGGCCCTCGAGGGCATCGCCAGCTACAAGTACAAGCCGTACGTGACGGTCTCACCTATGATCCTCCTCCGCTGGGAATGGTCTATCTTAACTTGTGGCGGTCTATCTTATCTTGTAGGGGCTCGTACACGTTCCTGGACAACCAGCTCAACCACTTCTGGAACGCCGCCGTCAACGTCCTGCCCGAGTGGATGGCGCCCAACCTCGTGACCATGCTGGGCACCGTCATCATGATGCTGTCCACGCTCGTGCAGCTCTTGTTCTCGCCGCACCTGGACGAGCCGGCGCCTGCCTGGGTCTACCTGCAGGCCGCGCTCGGGCTCTTCCTCTACCAGACGCTGGACGCTCTGGACGGCAAGCAGGCTCGCCGCACGGGCTCGTCCTCGCCGCTCGGACAGCTCTTCGACCACGGCTGCGACGCGCTCTGCTCGCTGCTCAACGTGCTGGGCGCCGCCGCGTCCTGCCAGATCGGCGCCGGTCTCGGCATCTACACGGCGCTCACGTCCGTGTCCATCTCGTTCTACATGGCCCAGTGGGAGGAGTACCACACGGGCGTCATGAGCTGCGGCAACGGGCTCTACGGCGTCACCGAGGGACAGCTCACGCTCGTGGGCGCGCACCTCATCACGGCGCTTCTCGGCCCGGGCTTCTGGAAGCTCGAGCTGCCGCTGCCCGTCTCTCTGCCCTTCGCGCTCACGCCGACCTTCGTGCTGATCGCCGCTTTGATCGCCAGTAACATCGTGCTGGTCACGGGCAACGTCGTGAACGTGCTGCAGACGCCGCTGGACGCCATGTCCGCTGAGGAAGCCGGCAACAAGCACCGCTCCAAGTCGCTCGCGCTCTTCCAGCTCGTGCCGCTGGGCTTCCTTGTCGTGCTTGGCTTGCTCTGGATCACAGGACCCAACGCGCAGGACTACCAGAACTACCCGGTGCTCTTCCTTTTCGCCCACGGCATCGGATTCGTCCTCTTCTCGGTAGGCTGCTGTGTGATTCTTTCCTCCCTTCTGACGGCTCTCTGTCTCACCATATCCATTTACATTCATGATCGCTAGACCCGCATGATCGTGAGCCACATGTGCAAGGTGCCGTACACGCCGCAGCTGCGCGTGATCATCCCGTTCGGTTTGCTGGCGCTCAACGCCTACGGCCCGACGCTCGGCCTCTTCCCGTCCCCTCTGCTGCGTCCTCTTCTGGCCTCGGCGCTCTACGCCGTCGCCATCGTCTGCGTGTACCTGCACTACGTCGTCCACGTCGTGAATGACATCTGCAACTACCTCAACATCTTCCTCTTCAAGATCAAGGCCAAGCAGTAGACCCCCCTCCCCCCCCGAGACTCTGCAGACAGACCCCACTGCACGCGGACAGGTCAGCCGCCGCTTGACTCGGTGCACTCGCTTCTCCGCCGTGCGTTTTGCCCATTCGTCCATCTAGAAATTCGCCATCTCCACTGCATTTTTCTATAGAGCTCTCTATTGCCTTGATTTCTTTTTTGCTGCTGTCTCAAAAGTCCCAGTTATCCCACTCGTCGCCCTTCTTCTTGGCGCCGTCCAGCTTCATAGCACCGAGATTCTCTCGCTTGGCTTTGGCTTCTGCTAGACGCTCACTCACAGTCTTTCGACCAGTTGTGGACGTGGAATCAAAGCCACTCGTGGTTGCAGACGAAGACGCCACGGTCGAAGTCCCGAAGCTCGACGTACGCGAGCCGCTGTTGCCAGCACTGCCGAAGCTCGACGTGCGGGAGCCTGTCGTCGTGCCGAATTGGAACGAAGTCGTCGATGTGGAAGCCGCCTTTGGAGCTGAAGAAGTGGACGTCGAACCGCCGAAGTCCAGATCATCATCGCCTCCCCAGTTGTCGTCGCCCCACGCTGCGTCACTGGACGCCTCTGGTGCAGTAAAGCTCAGACTGGACGCCGATGACGAAGATGCTGGGGCACGACGGGCAACGTTCAGCTTCATGGAGGACGAAGACGAGGAGGACGAGGAGGAGAAAGAGGTGGTCGACGCCGCTGGTCGAGCGGGAGAGGAGAACGAAGCGCTGAAGGACGACGCTGCAGGAGGCTTCGGACTTCCAAGTCCGTCGAGATCGTCATCTTCGCCCCACGCGTCATCGTCGCCGCCGAAATCGTCAGCCGCAGCAGCGAACGCACTTGAAGTTGCAGGCGCTGCACGTGACGCAGACGATGAACCAAACGCCGTCGACACCACAGGCGCGTGCGAGGAATGAGAAGACGACGTCGACGATACTGGCGGGGTTGCACCCGCGTTTGAGCCCGATCCTGAGATCTTCGAAGCCACTGCGGACGCAGCCCACGATGTGAGCGAGGCCGCATAGCTGGAACCACTGGACGCCACGCTGACACCACCACTACCACTTGACGGCGCATGCGTTGTGTGGCTGCCTGAGACCGCAGCGTCTCCTCCATTCTCCGCCTTGAGCTTCTGCTCTCGCTCTTGCTGCTCCTCACGGATCTTGATCTGCGCGGCTTCGGCCATCACCTTCTTCATAAATAAATCCATAGACTGCGACGCCTGCTCGCGGACGCTGATCGAAACGTCAAGCAGCAGAGGCGAAATTGCGGGGACGATGCTACCAGCCATGGCTTGCGGCGAGAAGAATTCCTACCGTGGAGAAGAGCGAGACAAGCTATCAGAACCAAATACTTCCACCTCGGTATCATACACAATCCACGACATACCTCGCAGGCTGTGAGCGACCGCAAACCGGCCAGTCGTGCGTGTGGGAACGGGTCTCGCATCGCCCTCGAGAACGCAGGGAAGAGCACTTTCGGCCGCGTCGCGTCGTTGAGCTTTGGCGCGATGCGGCCCAGGCAGATCGTCGTGTTGGTGCGGATCGCCGGCTCTGGGTCTGTCTGCAGCTTGGCAAAGTACTTCATCACGCGCGTGTTCAAGTTGGCGTCCGAGAGTTTGTCCGCGATGTGGAGCATCGACTTGACCGTGAGCTCGCGCAGCACTGGCGCGGCGTCCGTGAAGCCGCTGCACAGGTTGTCAAAGATCACGGCGCTGTTCACGAGCTTGGCGTCGAAGTGAACAGCAAACTTCTCCATCATCTGCAGTAGCTGGACGCGCACCGAGCGGTCGTTGCAGCTGAAGAGCTTGACGATCACGGGCAGCACCTGCTCCTTGAACTCCTCAGTCGACAGCGAGCTGCCGATTTGAACCATGGCCGGCAGCATGTGGCTGGCCGACGGGTCCAGCTTCACGGGCGCGTTTTTTCCGGCCGTCGCGGCTCCGAACTCGACCACGGCCTTGAGCGCCGGCAGCACCTTGTACACGCCGAAGGTCTGCGGCAGCGTCGTGAGGTTGTTGCCCAGATCCTTGTAGAACTCGACCTTCTCCTCTGGCGTCTTAATGGCCAGATTCTCCAGAAAGTCCATGCGTTTGATGAACGGCGTGTCGAAGAACGAGCTCGCAACGAACTTGTCGGGCGACGGTCGCTTGCGCGGGTCGGCGTCCACGGCCTTGCGGAAGGGCATGCGCAGGGCGTGCGGCACGTTCGTCGCGGCCGTGAGCTCATTGGTGCGCAGCTGCGAGTCGTTGAACACGTACGACACGAGCGCCGCGAAGGCGTACACGTCGACGGCGTAGGACGGCGCCTGGCCGATCGCCTTCCAGTCGCGGCGCTGGGCCTCCGGTGGCTTGTACGCGGCGTCCGCGAACTGCTCGAAGGCCGTGTACACGTAGGACGGCCCGTCGGCCGTGAGCTCGCCCGTGAGCTCCAGGCCGCCCAGCTTCCAGTCGCCGCCCTTGGTCACGAACACGCTGAGCGGGTGCACGCGGCCGTGGAGCAGCTTGCAGTCGACGGTGAGGAACTGCAGCGCCAGCAGCACGCTGCGCAGGCCCCAGGCCACGCTCAGGAGGAACTCCTCGCTCTGGGAGCCGCCGTACTGGCGCCGCAGGTCCTCGAGGTACTGCGGCAGTGAGACCACGGGCTCCGTGACCAGCACCACGGGTCCGTTGTTGGGCGTCTCGACGCCGTCGATGAACGCCAGCACGTTCGGGTGGCGCAGCGTCTTGAGGCGACGCAGCGCGTTGAGCGTGGGCTGCGTAGCGCCCTGCTTGGACTTGAAAATGGACACGGAATGGCTCGCGTCGGCCTTGCTGTGGCCCTGGAAGAGCAGGAAGTCGGGCAGGCTCACGGAGGCGTCAGGCGGCGCCGAGCCCGCGGACGCGTCGGACGGCGTAGGGGGAGCGCTTATGACGTAGGGGAGCCCGCCGGTGGCGGCGTTGGATCCCACGAGGCCGCCCAGCGACTTGAGGAAGTTCATGGAGACACGCCCGTAGTGTCCAATATTCGAAGCGCCTGCGCTTCCTCGGATGCCACGTCGGGAAGCAGGCGGTTCGACTTCAAAATGGGTCGGGTTTTGTTGGAGGCAAGGTGGGTGGGTAGAAATTGGTTGAACCTGACCCGCTTTGTGATAGCTATGTATGTAATTTGGGGAGTTTGATGGGTGGGTTTGGTAGTATTGGAGTGTATCCATGTCTGTGCTGGGTGATGCGGCGGCTGCATGGAGCCTACACTTCGTGATCCAGTTGATGGCCTGCAGGCGCTGCGTCTGACGCGATGCCCTGCGCTCGGAAAGTGCATCGTCATCATGGACGCCACGCCGCACTCGCGATAGCCGCAGTATGCACGCCGTGCAGGAGCCGTCGCAAGAGCTGATAGAATACCGCACCTCCACACTGGCCGTTCGCTTCTGGCATCGGCGACTGTCCTGCTGGGTTGCTTGTTCAACCACCAGTGTGGAATCCACACTATGGATGTGGAGCTCAGCACGATCTCGGTACAGCAATGAAGACAAAACCGCTCTTGGAGATCGGCCCCTTCCTCTTCTGAAACGATGTGCCATCGTGGACGACTGAGATGAGACTGCCCAGCACAGATTCGAATCCTTCAGCGTCCACGCTGCCATGTTAAAGAGCCAGAGTTGCCCCGGATTGTCGAACCAGGAGTGACTGAGTCCGAGGGATCTGCGTCAGCTGAGCAGCGCTGTAGGCTGCAAAGACACTCGCATTATGGGTTTCCATCTCATTCCCGTTCACATTCTGATCCTTGAACTTTGCCATGATATGGGTCGGGTTTCGACCCGTTTACGGTCATCACGTTAAACAGTCCAGGCTCGAACCTGCGGTTCAGCCTCGGGTTTTCTTTCGAAGGAATCTGAGTCTGAGTACAGGTGACTTTTTGGTCCGGCTGCTGGCCAAGCACCCGCCCTTTCTGCACC
>JAADXM010000560.1:0-16846 GCA_023337775.1 Pythium aquatile | reverse complement strand
CCCCCCCCCCCCCCCCCAGCAGAATCGAAGTTTGTTTGTGTGTCTGAGACTTGTGACCTTTCAAAAAGATCCTTTGCACACGTCGCAGACCCGTGAAGATCCGAATGTTGCACGAAGGTGTACCGTACTATCTCAGGGAGTAAGAAGATCTTCTTCCATTCTCGTTTCCCCCTGTCGACTGTTGTGTGCTGCCATGTCGGACGCGAAGCCCAAGCTCCTCGTGTACGACCACTGTCCGTTCTGCGCGCGCGTGCGCGTGCTGCTCGGCCTGAAGAACGTCGACCACGAGCTCGTGTTCCTCGCGAACGACGACGAAGCCACGCCCATCGGCCTCGTCGGCGCCAAGCAAGTGCCGATCCTCGTGCTTCCTTCTGGCAGGGCCATCACTGAGAGCCTTGACGTCGTGCGCTACATCGACGAGAACTACGGCGGCGGTGTGATCCTGAAGGAGGCGTCGGGTCGAGACGACCTCGCAAGCTGGATCAAGCGAGCTGGCGATGTGTTCACGCCGCTGGTTGTGCCACGCAACGGCGACGCACCGTTCCCTGAGTTCGCGCGTCGCGTGTCGCGCGAGTACTACCGCGAGAAGAAGGAGAAGGTGTTTGGCCCGTTCACGGAGCTCCTCGCCAAGACCCCGGAGCTGGTGGAGAAGGCGAACGCGCTGCTTCTGGAGCTGGACGGACTGCTGCACTCGACCACGAGCGTGAACGAGCAGCTCAGCTACGACGACGTCGACATCGTGCCGCGACTGCGAGGCATCACGGTCGTCAAGGGCATCCAGTGGCCGCCCAAGACCCGCGCGTACTTGGACCACTTCGTCAAGGAAGCCGACGTCGGGCTCTTTGAACGATTCGCCGTGTAGTTTGTATCACCGCAACAACTCATTCAATTCGAATCCGCGTGATGCCAGATCTTTGCCTGATTGTGTTGAGAGATCCGTCTGCCTGAATCCATTCACCTCCGGCGTTTGTCGGCTACTAAGTGTACAGTACGCTGGGTTCAAACTAAACGCGACGGAGACTACAATAGACCACACTTAGCAATCGCGTGGAAGCAGACGCGGCTGTCTGCCACTACTGTAGCTCCACGCGTCTCCTGAGGGTCTCCACTAGAGCATCGGAGACCACGCGCTCGTGTTCGCCCGAGCCAGTCCATCTCACCAAGATGAGTCTTCCTGAACTGTTGGCGGTTGCGTTGGTGGCGTGGCTCCATTCGTCTGATGAAGCGGAGCCAGTGGAACACGCAGAAGCGATCGCGATGGAGAAGGCAAATCCAATTTTTAGCAGCAGCCATTTTGGTTTTTTCATCTCATTTTTGACTTTGTGTGGCTGAGTTCTTCGGTGGAACGTTTGAATCAGTTGAGCTGCTCATCACATGCGGATCGTGAGACAAAGTGCACCCTCGTTTGACTAACTTAGTGCACAGTCAGTCGCCAGCATGGAAGAAGGAGAAGGAGGATGAGGGGACATGGAGTGGATCCCATTGAAACCCATTTGATTCAGAACAAGCATATAATTGGCTGAAAATTTGATATTTATGAATTTGATTGGTTAAAACATCTTCAAGAATGATTTTAATTGGCTAAAACATCTAGCCAATCCTAACGGACTTTGAGGTTTCGCCGTCGGAAATGGCTCCGTCGTCGGCCGAGCGGCTCCCTGCGATAGCGCAGCGTCTCGTGATGGCGAGGATCCTACCTGCTCACTCACGCATTTGCTCTCGATAGCCCAAGCAATCACACTAGAAGAAGAAAACATGAAGAACGATCTGGTCGCAGCGCAAGTCGTGTGTCGCGAGTGCCACGGACTGGACGTCCTCGACCACGTCGTCTCCACGATCAGCGGCTTCCTGGACGCGACGCAGCCGTGGACACTAGAGGCAGCAGCCGCGAAGGGCTACGCGTCGCTGGTGCGTCGGATCCTGTGGGCAACGTACGGTCCAGCGCCAGTGCAAGTCGACAAGACCGACAAGACATTCGGTCGCGCACTGGGAAAGGCCGCGAGTATCGGCAGCTTGGATACGATCCAGACGCTGTTGCAGTGGCATCCGAGCTGCAAGGTCTCCTCGGCGATGGAAGATGCTGCCGCAAACGGCCACTTGGCTGTGGTGCAGTTCCTGCAATTGCAACCGTCCTCAGCAGACCGCATGACGCTGGATGCGATGGACAGCGCGGCGGTCAACGGCCACTTCGACATGCTCCAGTGGCTCCACGCCAACAGACCCGAAGGCTGCACGACACGCGCAATGGACGGCGCTGCTCGCGCTGGCAGACTGGATATCGTCAAGTGGCTGCATACGAATCGCCGCGAAGGCTGCACGACGCAGGCGATGGATGGTGCGGCTGCAAACGGCCACTTGTACGTCGTCGAGTGGCTGCATCTGAACCGCCCCGAAGGCTGCTCGTCCATCGCGGGCATCGCCGCACGCGCGAAAGGCCACACACACGTCGTCCAGTGGCTGGAGCGAATGCAAAGCGACCCACACAGGCCACTGCTCGCCTGGCATGAGCGGAAGGCGGCCGTCGCAGCAGCGTGGCGGCAGCCGCAAGTGTTGGCCCCGCTGGTCGTGTCGTGATATTTTATACTAGTATTCGATACGAGAGTATCTCCCTCTCTCATATTATATTTCTGTATAGCCAGCAACTTCAAGTATACGTATACTAAACGCTTGATGATGTGGGCCACTCTACTTTGGACTTGGTGTAGCGCACACTATCCTCTTTGTCTCCTGCCGTTCCATTCTGCGTCATCCGAGCTAGGCTTTGTACGTGGCATGCTGGGCATCGGACCAATTGCGGCGTCCGACGGCGACCACTCCATCCCCTCGCGCGACGCCGACGCGCTCCCCGCATCCGCCTCTGCGTCTGCATCTGCCCCTTTATCTCCCCCTGCATCCTCCGTCGACACGCTCTCCATCGAGCCGCTCGCCGTCTCAAACGACGCCGCCATGCCCGCGAAATCACTAGACAAACCGCGCACTGACGAGAAGCAGTCGCTGCTCCCCACGGACGGAGACGCCTCCTCGTCCTCCAGCTCCCCGAATGGCCCGTACAAGTCCATCATCGTGAGCGTGTGCTCGTTCATCCTAGTGACTGAATTCTGCGAGCGCCTGGCGTACTACGGGCTCACGGGCTCGCTGCCGATCTTCTTCAAGAAGAACCTCGGGCTCAGCAGCGCGCTGGCCACGGAGCTCAACACGGCCTTCACGTCGCTCTCGTACCTCACGCCGCTGCTGGGCGCGTACGTGGCCGACAAGCACCTCGGCCGCTTCTCCACCATCGTTGCCTTCTGTCTGCTGTACCTCGCGGGCCTCGCACTGTGCGTCTTCGCGTCTCTACCGAAAGTCGCGTCGCTGCCGCTGTTCATGCTCGGGCTCTTCGGCGGCGTGGCCTTCGGCGCTGGAGGCATCAAGCCCAACGTCGTCGTGCTGGGCGCCGACCAGTTCAACATCGACGTTCCCGAGCAGCGCGCCGAGAAGGACTCGTTCTTCAACTGGTTCTACTGGACCATCAACATCGGCGCCACGTTCAGCTACGGCGTGCTCACCAACATCGCTGTCAACGGCGTGCCGCCCTACATCTCGCAGGAGTACGGCTTCTTCCTGTCGTTCTTCATCCCGTCCGTCGTGTTCGTCGCCGCGTTCCTCGTGTTTTACAGCGGCAAACACCGCTACCGCCGCGTGCCACCAAAGGGAAGCGCGCTCAGCCGCTTCTTTGAGGTGCTGCTGGAAGCCGGACGGCTCTCACTGCGTGGCAAACTCGTGCTCAGCGGCGGACTGTCGTTCATCCCGGGTATCCTGCTCACCACGGTGTCGTACTTTGTGGACGAGCCTACGTGGCACATGGTCTTCGCGCTGTCGGGTGCCGTGTCCGTGATCTACGGCACGGTCGTGCTCATCTTCTCAGGCAGCTCGACTCAGTGGCTGCGAGCGGCGACGCGTGCCAGTGGCGGCTCGTTCCCGAATGCCCAGGTCAACGATGTGGCGCAAGTAATGCGCCTGATGCCGTACCTGTCGATCATCATCATCTTCTGGGCTGTGTATGCCCAGCAAGGATCCAACTTCGTGCTGCAGGGCTGTCAAATGGATCTGCGCGTCGGAGGCAAAACGGGCAACGGCCTCATTTCGTCTGCCATGCTCAACGTGCTCGACTCGGGCGTGATCCTCGTGTTCATCCCGATCTTCGACAAGCTCATCTACCCGTGTATGAGCGCCGTTGGCATCCAGCCTACTCTGTTGCGCAAGATCGGCGCAGGACTGTTCTTCTCGTTCTTGTCGATGATGGTCGCCGGCTGGCTCGAGCAGCAGCGCAAGACGACGAGCTTCGTGGACGGCGTCATGTCCAACTGCGCGGGCGAGGGCGAGACGCTGCCCATGTCCACCATGAGTGTCTGGTGGCAGACGCCGCAGTACCTGCTCATCGGCATCAGCGAGATCCTCACTAGCATCTCCTGTACGATCCATCCCTTCCATCAAACGGATATATCCACTCACCCACGCTGACCTTGCTTGTTACGTTGCGCAGCGTACGACCTCTTCTACTCAGAAGTCCCCGAGTCCATGCGCAGCGTGTGCCAGGCGCTCAACCTGCTCACGACGACGCTCGGCTACATCGTCGCCGGCGCCCTCAACAGCATCTTCTCCTTCTGGGTCACGAGCGACTTGAACGACGGCAAGCTCGAGTACATCTTCTACGTCATGGCGCTGCTCGTGCTGCTCAACTTGGCAGCGTTCATCTACGTCTCGCAGTCGTTCGAGTACCACATGCCCCCACCGGCCGACAAGCAGATCGTCTCGGGCTTCTCTCCGGCTCTGCCGCGCGCTGCTCGCTCGCTTCTCAGTACGTCACCTGTCAGCGGCATCATGCACTCTACGTCTATTACTATACATTCTCACACGATTGCTCCTCTGCTCATATAGACAAGCTCAAGCGCCCGGCTCGTCGCGACAGCACTGGAACCACCACAGCAACATCGCGGTCGTGACCGTCTCGGTGTTACTGGCCTTGACTCTGTCCTTGTCGGAGATACGAGATAAAGCCCTTGACAATCGATTTTGCCTCACCGATTGCCTCCCCAGCAATGTCTCGTGCAGTGGACGTGACGGCCTTTGCATTGCCCAGCGTCGTCCACGCTAGATTCTGGGCTTGCTGCACCGTGCCCTTCACCATCTTGAGCTTCGAGCTCACGCCGAGGAACCTGCGAAGATTCGCCAACAACGAAACTGATCCATCGGCATCCGGAAGTAAATGCAGCACGATGGAGCCGTCGGCATGGCCACTCGCGGCCATGAAAGTCGCTTCGTCCGGACCAAAAGCTGCAACGCAAATCGAAGCATTGATGCCGACTGACATGGACGAGTACTCTTGGATAGTCACGAAACTAAAGTGGCAGGAGACAAAATGAATGGTCAGACAGGAATGCAACAATACACTCGGCACCATCAGCCACTTACTCGTCGAGGCGGCAGAGTCGGATCGTCGATGGAGTGTGCATCGTTAAGATCACGAGATCTCCTTCCGCTGAAAGCTGCAAACTCTCGACGATTTCCCGCTCAAACGCCTTCTTCAGCACGCAAACTCCCGCGAGATTGTAGACTGCGCATGCCGACGAATGCGTTGCATCGTCTTGATTCCAGCGCACGAGCACAACGACGAACCCCTTAGCGGACACAACCACTTTCACGAACGTGCTGCTGCTTTGGACGTCATCGGATCGGAATTGGAAAGCGACCGCGCCATCATCGTGCAGGAAATGAACCAGCGCGTCTTCCTTCGAGCAGGACACGACCAAATTGAGGTACGAGCTGACACTGCAGTCGACGAGCGCTGCTTTGTGGCCTCGTAAGACCAGCAACGGGCACGAAGAGATCCTTGGAAGCCGAAAAAGCAAGTCTGGCTTCGTTCGATCCAACCTCCAGACCGCGAGCGTCATGTCATTCGATCCCGACACAAGCAGCTCTTCACCATCCGATGCTTGATAGCTGCCGGCAGAGATGTTGTGGTACGAGAGGCGATCTACGCTTAAACACGTGACGGCTGCGTCGTGGCCAGTGATGCTAGCCTTTGCGATCACGTGGCCATTGTCCATGTCGAGCAAGCGGAGCTGGATGGAGCCATTGGGTGCGCCACCAGAGACTAGCACACGGCCGTTGAGGGATGCCACCACCGGGAAAGTCGCAGAAGACGACAGTCGATCTCCACTTTTTGCTGGATCTTCGAAGACAGGGACACGAGGCACAACATCAAACGGCGAGTCGTCTCGCACAACCTCCAGCAACCATGGGCACGACGGTCGAGGCAAAGGAG
The DNA here is from genome assembly GCA_023337775.1 of Pythium aquatile. Classification (NCBI taxonomy): domain Eukaryota; phylum Oomycota; class Peronosporomycetes; order Pythiales; family Pythiaceae; genus Pythium; species Pythium aquatile. The sequence goes on along the minus strand of JAADXM010000560.1, from coordinate 10,542 downwards.
GGAGTTCAGCATCCGCGTGCTCGACCATTTGCCCATCGTCACCATCTCCGACGTCAACTTGGGCATCAGCATCTCTAGTCAACAAAGCGTGAGTAGGCGATGCTCGACTTTGCAGCGGGAGTGCCGGTGTCCCAGGTTCACGTCCGATTGCGGAGTCTCCAGAGCCTCCATAGGCTCCCGGATGATCGGCTGCCGTGTCCAAAGACTCGGTGGCCACCAGCTGAGGCTTTGGCATGAGTTTCCAGTTGTACAGTTCAACGACACCCACTTCATTCATCGTGAGCAAACGGTCTGGAAGGATCTTGATCCACCGAATCGCAGTGCTTGCCAGTGGCTTGACAACGATGCTCGGACTCCATTGGCTTCGCTGTTCCTGCGCGGTATCTGACGTATCTTGGAACATTGCAGCCAGTGGCCGGGCGATCGCACTGCTGCCCAATGTTGGTGTCGGTACTCCAGAAAGGGGCGACCGAACGCCGGACGAGGAAGATGCTGGGACCGGACTCGGGACAAAGCCGCCAACCTCTGTTGCCAAGGCAGATGTGGTAGTCGAGGGGGTGACAGTCGTGGAGGCCATTCCAGGTCGCCTCACAGCTTGGCCTCTCTTGGGGTGGGAACCATTGAATAGTTGCATGGGGCACTGTCCGAAATGCGCGATCTGGAGCTCCATCGACTCGCGCAGGAATGGGTCGTCGATGCGATCGAGATCGACGACACCATAGTACGTCAGGTAGTAGAACACGTTGTTCGCCTTTAGCGCTGCCTTTCCGCGCTGCTTGAATCCGAAGATGAGATCGATCCACTCGTGAAGATGCTGTGAAACGTGTTCACTCTCGAGGGCTGCACGATGCTGTCGCACGAATTCCTCCGGAGATCCCTTGGCCCACTTTGGGAGGATGACGTCTTCCACATGCCGATGGTCGTGGCGCTTGCCAAACTCGTAATGGTTGAGATTCTTCAGAAAACTCGGGTCGCTGAAGAATTCCGGCGTGAGCTCTTTAACTTCCGACATTTGTGAATTGCACATGTTCCACGTTTCTTGCATCGAGTAGAACAAACGATCGGGGAGATCGAAGGTGCCGCTCTGCATTTTGCGGTGGAGCTGCGCGAACGGCTGCATGCGCACCAAGAAGAAGAGCACGACGCCTGCACACGTTGAATAATGAGACCCATACAGGAACTTCGGGATCACAGGATCGTCGAACGAGTGATAACGCTCCCAGTATTCCTCGAGACGCTCGGCGTTGAGAGCTCCCACCGGTTTCGATAGATCACGGAAGTTGTGCGGATCACTCAAATCCAAATCCTCGCTTTCGTAGTTCTGGACGACCCACGGGAACACTGGATACTGCGTGATGTCGTTAAAACTTCGGCCTGCATACGTGTTCAGCGCCATCAGATACTCGTAATTCGAGATCTGCCGATTCTGCCACGCTTTAGTTGTTGCGGATAGACTGGGTGCGGTCGCGCGTCCTGGCCACTGCTTGGTCACGTTGCGAGGAAGAAATGAGTACAGAAGCCGGACCAACTCATTCCGCTGCTGCTTGACGACGTGCGGAAAGTCCAAAAAGTGGTTGCTGCCGTTTTGTAGGAACAACTCGAGCGCTGAATCTCGAAGGCGGAAGCGGCGCAGAAACACAGCCACGATGTGTTTATACTTCCACCGCCAGCATCGTCGCAGTCCCGGAGCCACCTCGTCATTCGCTGAGCTCGAATCTGGTGACGCCTCGCCATTTACTGGTACGAAAACCAGAACTTTAGCACAAAAGTACAGGTTTCCGTTCACCATGCCTTCCGGGATAACTCGCCGACACTTGGCTTGCGCAAGAATCTGCTCACCAGGAGCAAGAGCCACACCTTCGCTCGGATCGAGACCACTCTCTCTGTGGCGCTCTACATCAACGTGCCAGAGACTTGGGGGGAGAGCAGATGTTCGAGGGGCTGACGGAATCGGCTCCGAGTGATTGTGTCGACTTCCATGAGAAACTGCACTCATTGTAGCAGGTGACTGGGTCCCTTCTTGCTGATCTCCGTCGTCTTCAAACACGTGGGTGTGCGGTTCTTGATCACTCTTAGGCGGGCTTCCTGGCTCATCTTGCGCTTGGTTTGAGCCGTGGTCAGCATCAATGCTCGCTTGTTGACCCTGCAGCAGATTTTGCTCTACCTCTGCTGTAATATCTCGAATTTCTCCGCCACCCTGCGCTGCAACGACTCGTCCAACACGCTCCAGCAGCCTTTTGCCTTCGTCTTCGACATCAATCCCATTTCCTGACGATGCGACCGCATCCTTGTTCAGTCTCCCGCTTTCTCCCATCCCGTGGACCTCCAAGGGGAGTGAGAAACGACGATAGCGGACATCCCCTTCAACGCCTTCTCTATGATCCAGCTCACGTGTGGTCGGTCCGGAGAGTTCTGATATCGGAAAATCGATGTCCATAGGTTTTCGCACACGACCCGGCACAGGGGATTCGTAAACTCCGACTCGGACGCCGTGCTCGGCCAACGCAGACGATGCAACGGTCTTTGGTAACAGTGCGTGCGCGTGCTGAGATCTGAACTTGTACTCCTGGGATTCCCACAGCCGTCGAGTCCACATATCTCGTTGCGGTACAACGACAGCGACAACTTGGTTGTAGCGCTTTTCTTCTCGAGTCACGACATCCTTGAGTGTTTCCAGCATCCGGTTCTCCTCCACTTCAAGTGCTGCCCAGAGTGAGCGATCTCCTAAGTTATCGTCGAAGGCTCGGACGATCGCTTTGGCGTTTGATGCGACAGAACCGGCAAAAGCCACCGCGAACGGGTCTGGACCGAGATCTCCGTCGCGTCGTTGTTCTTGATCATGCATCGAATCGCTCTGTCGAAGCTCCTTCGCACTCGGAAAAAGTGGAACCAAGTCCGCTTCTTCTTCACGTTCGTGCATTTCTGCGTCGTTCATCGCAGAACCAAGTGCATCCAGTACCGCAGCGACAGCGTTCTCTTCCGTCATCTCGCTGAGTACGTGGACGCTTAACTCGTTCTTGTGTAGGTCTTCCAGAAAAACTTCACTCGTGCACAGCTTCAGTATCAGCAGCTGAAGCGATTCCCGTACTTCGGATTGCTGTTCGTCGTCAATGTTACCCATGCTGCCGTGTTGCATCAGAAGAGCACGACGAAGACACACCAGTGCGCTCAGAAAGACTTCACGTGGAGTGATGCGGTCGTAGACTCGAACTGCTGCCGCGGGGTTCATTTCCTGCTGAAAAGCCTTCTCCATGAGCAGAGTAATCCTTGCGACCAGGGTGCCTCCTTTTGGTGGTATGTACGAGAGGGACGTCTGAAGGATCTGAAGACCTGGTACGAGTCCACTGCGATACTGCTTGTGCGTACTGTCAACGAGTCTTGTACAGACGTCAAGAACAGCGTTCAGGAGGAAGATCTGAGCATCGGAGAACACGTAGTTACCGCTCACTCTTTGAGGTGGCGATGCACTGCTTTGGACTGCCGGGCAGTGTTGATGAGGCGTCGAGAGCAAGGCTTCTTGAACAAGCATCAATACCTTGTGAACATTTTCGGTCAGCGTCTTCGTCAAGATCGTGCGGCTTCTTGCCATCTTTTGGAGCACGATGCCAGTAAGGTGAGCAAGCCAGTCTAGTGGATGAACAAGCACCAACAGCTGAGCCTCTTTGACCTTGGAATGGTTCGCGAGCGCAGCCGGGATCGATGAAGATGGGAGCAATGTAGCGAGAGATTCTTCCTGGGTCGAGTACTTGCGCTGCATGATTTTTAATGCTGTGATCACGTCAACAAAGGCTCTCCAACCTCGAGGGTGCTGCATCGCTCCAGCCAAGAGGGAGACTATTGCATCCACAACCAAGTCTTCGCCTGTCTTGTGGGCATCGAAGCTGTAAGCTGGCTGACGACTTCCTCTCTTCCGCCCACTTGGGCTGGTTGGAATGTCTTCTGCACTCATATGGTCCCCTTCATTGATACCGCAGCTGCATATCACGCACAGCTCGAGAAGCGCCTCAACCCAGTCCTTCTTCATCAACAGGATCTGGTGGTCATTGTGAGCGTCGTCCGTCTTGAGCTTCACGCTGATCTCCATCAAAATGCGGTCGCGAACGTTTGCTGAGGTTTGAGCTAATAGTACCGGGAGGAACGGAAGAATGCTCTTCAATGGAAGTCCAATGATGCCTTCCACGCCCTTGTCATGCACGTCCGATATAGCACTCCGGTCGCCGTCTGTGTGTTGGCGAGTCGAAGCAGCGTCGGAAGATGCTTCAAATCCCGTCGTCAGACTTCGAAGTGCCGCCATGCGGACGACCTGGACTCTCTTCTCCCACGACAACGATAGCTTCTTGCCGCAAAACCCAGTAGCCAACTTGATCCAAGCCGATAGTCCGCTACCCCCACCCACCATGTCAGTTTCTCCTCCATCTCCTCGTAGCCCATCCTCCGACATGACGACGATTCCGGTGTCATGAATCGACGAACTGTGCGGTTTGGTCGCACCGTGGACTGGAGAGAGAGGGAAGAGTATCGAATCTTTCTTGGATGGGTCGTTCATCACGATACTCTGCTGTACCCCCAAGAGGCCGACTGGATCGAAGTAGAACTCCATCATGAGCTCGAGGAAGCCACGTGTGAAAGTGCCTTCGCCGTTCAGAATCGATCTCAAGTGCTCCTCCAAGCCACACCAGACTGTCCTTCCTTCAACCGACTCCAGCCAATCGAGCACATAAATCAGGAGCGGGATGCATGCCATTCGAGCCTCAACCAAAGACGAAGACGTGTTCTTCGGTTGTTTGCCGCGTGGGTCCTCCTGCTGAGATGTTGGCGAGCTAAGAGAGCGTAGCAGACGCAATAACGTGTCGATGAGGCTAGAGCTGATCAGGCCGAATCGCATGTCGAGGTACGCGCTTGAAAGTCGACGAAGTAGCTGCACCAACGCAGAGCACACGGCAGCATCCTTACACCCGACGAGAAAGCGGAGAATCGCACGCAAATCCCGTAGAAGGGAGAATCGAATTTGTACGTGCGGCAATGCACTCGCCGCGTCTGAAGGATTGCTTCCGTTCGCTTTTCCTTCGCTGTGGAGCTGACCTCGCGGAGTCTCGTTCGATGTCGGCGTTTGATCGCTCCAGATGATGTTTTCTAGATTCATGAAGAACACACCACCTTTCCGGCGCTGTGCAAACGCCGCTGATGCGCTGTCCCGGTTTTCAACAGCAGGTGGTGCTACGCTCGCACTGTTCGAAGACGACGACGCGGCTGTACTTGGCCCTGCTGCTGGCGACGTCGTAGTTGGAGCATCACTAGCTCGCGCAAACGTCGTCTCCAGGATTTCTTGCTCCAAAGCTTCGTGTACAAGCACGCTCTGGTTCACCAAACACACTTCCATGGTCTCCATAATCGTGTGAATGCACTGCAGCTTCCAGTGCTTTTCCTTCTCGAACTCGTCAGAATACTTGGTGTTCTGAGTTCGAAACTCGCTTCCTGCACCGTGTCCGTCTCTTTCTGAGAAGTGGAGATTTAGCGTCTCGAGAAGTCGATTCACGACGTTGAGGTCATTCAACAGTTTGGGATGTTCACACGCCAGACGATAGAGCTGATGGTTGTAGATCGACTGGGTCTTGTAGCTGAGTGTAGCCCAAACACGGTAGTCGAGCAACCACGCACGCACAGCCGATCCAAACAATGGATTCCACGACCAAACCGAGGGCTGAGTCGGATGGCTTCGATGTCGGCCTTCGACGAGGCTCGCTGGAACCATCGCCAGCATGCTCGATACAACTTCGACGCAGGCTACAATATTTCTTGGAGTCCACACGGCAGCTATGGTTCGGGGATGCCTCCGACTGGCGTGATGGATTTGGTGAAGCAGATAGACCCGCAACGACTCGTGGATATTCCGGACTTGATTCAATAGTAGGCCTTTCATGATCGACAGCACATCCGCCACGGCGTTTTCAAGGGTCGAAAGCAGCGCAGCATTTGCCTCCGAGTCGGCGTCTTCGCTCAGCGACAAATCTTCGACTGCTTTAATCATGTAGTCCATGACAAATGGGACAGCTTCAATGCCGAGGACTCGAAACCAGGCAGTCTTTGTCTCCTGAACCATTGTGGCTGTGGATCGCTCCACGTTCCTCCCGAGGCGAGCGTTGCGTTGCTGAATCTCGGACGTCGCATTGATGTTCTCCAACGATACCCACTTGCCTTTGCTCCCCGTCACACCTTCTGCAATCCATTCAACAGACCGATCCGCGTAGATTTCTTCTTCATGCCCGTCGATTTTGTCGATTGCATTGAATGAGAAGACTGCCTGGAGCTTCGTGAGCGCAGCTGTACGCGTTACGGCATCTTCCATGGGGCTACTGAAAGGGCTGAGCACCGTCGTATCTCTCAAATCCACCATGTGGAGCGCAGTGGAGCCTCTAGGTGTCGTTCTCCATCGCCGAAACAGACTCACGCTCGGTCCTTGTGCGAAAATGGACTCGATCACGCTCTTCGGTATCTCATCATGGAACATCGTAGCACTCGCGAGACGAACTGTGGCGTCGCTGCCCCCGCCAATCGTCGCTTTCGTAGCTTGCACCAAACCTGACGGGTAAACTAGCTCCTAAAGAAGCCAACCACACAAGTGAGTTTGCGCATCAAATCAGCAATTTCACGCAAGAACGCCCATACCTCACTGAACTGGGACTGCGCGTCGACGGAGCACGTGACCCGACTCTTGCGCACGTAGTGGAGCGAATGTGTGACGACCAGTAAGTGCCACTGGCGCTTCTTGAGCTGCACGCGGTGCGCGACTTGCCGCCACTCCGATGACGACGGGCTCCCCGCGGCAGGTGCGATAGCAGCTACGACGGCTGCGCCAAAATGACCACGCTTCTGGTCCGCGCCGCCGCTATGAGGCGCGCAACTCCGCACCGTCAGCAGCGGACTCGCCACGCCGTCCTCAAACGCCAGCGACGCCTCCAAGCCGAGCGTTCCGGACGCATTCGTGAAGCGGAAGAGCTGGAAGCTCGGCGTCGAAGCCTGTGTTGGGCTGACTCTGTCCACGCAGATCCAGAGCGCGACGGAATATCCTCGGAAGGCACTCCAGTCGATCAGCGGCAAGTGCATGCGCCCGTTGTCCTGGAACGTGAAGAACGACCGCGGCGGCGTGACCGCGACACGCAGCAGATCCTCGTCCGCGTCCTCACTGTCCGGGTCATTCGCCAGCAGCTCGCGTGCGATGCGTCGCGTCGTGCGCTGCGCTGCCTGCAGCATCTCCACGCGCTGCTGCCGCGAGTACGCGTCTCCATCAAACCGCAACAACATGAGCAGACGCACGAGCTCCACGACATCCGCGCTCGCACGCCCCTTGCCCTCCTCCTTCATCCCTGGCGCTTGAACTGACGCAGATTCCTCTGCAGGCGGCTGTGAAGACGCCTCCCCCGCATGGGACGCCATGCTTCAACTGCTTGGGTTCACGCTGCTGTTCTCGCTCGCGCCGCCACGTCGCGGGCTCGTTCTCTCACGATGCCGTAGCTTGAAGGCACTCACAGACAGAGTACCTACTCTAGATCTCCCCGTAGATGCACTCGTGTCGCCAGCGCGTGACGCAGTCGCTTCCCTCCAGACAACTCCCTTCTTGTCCGATGTCCGCGAATGGCGATGTGTCCATTTGCGCGGTTTCCTAGGAAAGAAACCGGAAATTTACGTAGTCCACATGAACGCGGGGTCTTGAATTGAGGTGATCCACACTACTCTCCACAACATTTGAAATACCGGTTTTGGTACCGGTATCTGCGGCCACTTTTGGCGCTTTTTCCTGCATCAACCAAATTGGCCCGCGAGGTGCGAAGAAGCTCGTGGCGACGAGCAGACCCGACGCAGCATGGCGGCCGCAGCGAAGGCCCGCAAGACGCGGCACGGCGACAGCCCATCGTCGCAGTCCCAGACGACCTCCCAGTCCGCTGCCCGCGGCGGATCGCGTCGAAACGGCGCGCGGGTGTCCACGGGCTCCCACGACACCACGAGCGATGCGGACGAAGACGACGACGACGAGCTGATGGACGAAGAAACGGAGGAGAACGACGACTACGACGGCGATGGGAAGGCGAAGACGAAGAGCAGCAAGCGGAAGCGTGGGGCGGCGGATGCGGAGGCCGACGAGGAGACGGAGGACGAGGAGGAGACGCTCACGCAGGAGATGAACGGCACGCAGGCGAGCGAACGAGAGGAGAAGAGCCAGACCGAGATGGGCGTGATCGAGGAGATCTACTGCGAGAACTTCATGTGCCACCGCAAGCTGCGCGTGCAACTCGTACGTGTCGAGGCGAATGGAGGCTGCCTGGTGCGGCGGGAATGCTGACGATTGTATGTGACTACAGTCCCCTCACATCAACTTTATCACGGGCGAAAACGGAAGCGGCAAGAGTGCGATCATCGCGGCGATCCAGGTACGGACACTAGCGAGGGACTCGCTGTTTGACTAAGCTAATGGTGATGATGATGCGCTGTGCAGATCTGTTTGGGCGCGAGCGCACGCAGCACGCATCGAGGCAAGAGCATCAAGAACCTCATCCGCCACGGCCACGAAGGCAACGCGCTCGTGCGGATCGCGTTGCGTAACGATGGTGCGTCTTGTCATGGCTGACGTTGCTGTGGCTCTAGACGAATGCTGATGTGGTTGCTGTGGGAGATAGCCGCGAAGGAAGGCGACGCGTTCCGCCCGAAGCTTTTCGGTAAGAAGATCATCGTGGAGCGTCTGATTCGCCGCGACGGCTCGGCGGAATACCGCATGAAGAACGAACACGGCGTGATGGTCACCAAGCTCAAGCAGGACTTGGACGCGATGCTCGACCACCTCAACATCCAGGTTTGTAACCTTCGCGACGTGCTGTGTGTAACCATCCGCATGGGGACTGACGTCGCGTTTACGGTTATGTGGGAGTAGACGGAGAACCCGTGTGCGATCTTGGACCAAGAGAACGCAAAGCTGTTTCTGAAGGGCAACCCAACGGACAAGTACAAGTTCTTCTTGCAGTCCACGGACCTTTACAAGATGCGCAACACGTACGGAAAGATTGATGAAGAGACTCGCGGGCTCAACGACTCGGTGTTGCGTCGCGAGAAGATCAAGCTCGCCGCGCTAGAAGAAGCGAAGGACGAAGCTGTCCAGCGATGGGAAGAGGCCCAGAGCATCGGCATGCTGGAGAAAGAGTTCGTCCAGGTGAAGAAGGAGCTAGCGTGGTCTTTTGTGCATGAGAAAGAGGCCGAAGCTCAAAAAGTCGCAAAGCGTATGCGCACGAAGCAGAGGGATGTGGCCGTCACGCAAGAGGAGTACGAGCAAGTTTCTCGCTTGGTCGAGGCCCTGGAACGGAAGCAAAAGGAGAAGAACGACCAGCTAGAGGCAGTTAACACTCGCGCCCGTGATGTCCAACGACGCAAGGAGCATACGAAGAACAGCATTCGTGAGGCGCGTCGACCACTGCACGCTCACAAGGCGGAGACGAAGCAGCTGGCCGCGCAGCGTGAACAGACGAAGCAGCGCATCCAGCGTCTCAAGATGAAGATTGAGGAGAAGCGACGCAAGCACGAAGAGATGATCCAGCACCGCATGCAGCGAAGCGACGAGTTGCGGCACCGCATCGAACGCAAGCGCAATGACCTGGCCGAAATCGAGCGCGAGCTGGAAGCTGCCAAGCAGCAGGCGCATCCACCTCGAGAGGTGCTCGAAGACCTGGAATACCAGCACGACAACTGCAGTCGTCAGCTTCGTGATGCCGAAAGCGAAATTCAGCGAGTGCAGTCTCGTATCTCGGGTCTGCGATCTCAAAAGCAGAACAGCCTCGCTGTGTACGGCAACCGTATTCCGCAGTTGCAGCAGCTGATCGAGGAGAACATTCACCGATTCGCAGCTCCACCCATTGGCCCACTGGGTGTCCATGTCAAACTTCCTGAGAAGTTCATGCACCTCGCGGTCGCCATCGAAGTCGCGCTCAAGGGCACGCTGCAGAGCTATCTGGTCGTCAACGGTCGGGACAAGGCACTGCTCGACGACCTCAAGCGCCGGATAAAGTGTCCGCCGAACCAGGCGACGATCATTATTGCGAAGCGTTCTGGACGCCGGTACGGCAACCTGCGACTCGCGGAAGGCGACCTGGCGGCGCATGCGATCTGCAACATCTTGGAAGTGAGCAACGACGAAGCCTTCAACGCGTTGATCGATGTGTGCAGCACGGAAAGCAAGCTGCTGTTCAACGACAAGGAGTCGGCTGAGCGTGGTGTGCTGCGTGGGTCGAGCGGCAGCTACCGCATGGCCAAGTTCGTCTCGGAAGTGTACATGCCAACCGGTGACAAGTTCGTTGTGCGAAACGGCAACTTGGCGTACATCGCGAACAAGGGCTCGCGTCGTAGCTCCATCATCGCCCAAGACGTCGAAGGCGAGATAAGAGACCTGGAGAACCGCTTGGAGTACTTGCAAGGCAACTGCGACAAGCTGCGCCGCGATGAGCAGCAACTGCGGCGAAAGCGCGACGACGTGAACAGCGAAGCTCGCCGCCAGAACCAGCT
>JAADXM010000559.1:0-16855 GCA_023337775.1 Pythium aquatile | reverse complement strand
TCCAGCGATGACCGAGAGTACGGCAGGCGACATCGCCCCAGGGAAACAGCCCCATGTCCTCACAGACCCGCACGCCGAGCTCCCCATCAAGAACTACAAGTACGTCAAGAACTGCACCGAGCTCTACCTGCCACAGCGTGGCATCGACGAGATCGCCCACTTTGAAGGCTTCGTGAATCTGGAGTCTCTGTGGCTCAATGACAATCGCATCGTGAGCCTCGAGGGCCTCGATCAGTGCTTCCGAATCAAAGAGCTGTATGCGCAGAACAACCACATCAAGACACTCCGCGGGTCCTCGCTGGTGCACTTTAAGTTTCTTCAGACGCTGCGGCTGAACAACAACCGCATTCGCGACCTACAGGCCACGCTCGCTGTTTTGGTGAAGCTTCATCACTTGGAGGACTTGGATCTCTATGGTAATCCAGTCGAAGAGGAAGACAGCTATCGACTGCACGTGATTCGCGCAGTGCCCTCCCTGCATGTGCTCGATCGGCATGTGGTGACTGAAGAAGAGCGAGTGAAAGCGGAACGGCTCCACGACGAGCTAGCACTCGCTAGTGGGGAGGTCAAAGCCCACGCCGCTTCATCTGAGCAGCCAAAGGGTCACAAGAAGAAACGCAAGGACGGAGACAAGGTCGTCCCCGGTGCACTTCCGCAGGTCATGTCTGGCACCGTCAAGATGCTGTTCAAGGAAGTTGAGTCCATCCAGCGCGAGGCGGAGGCAGCCAAGCGCGCGGCTGTCGAGAAGGAGATGCATCTCATGGCCAAACAGCAGCTGCAGTTGACCTCTCCGTCCAAGGGCGTGTCCACGAGCCGTGTCGGAAGCTCGTCGATTGGAGGGCTCGATGCGTGGGAGCTGGCTGCGTTCGAGAAGAAGTTCAAGTCGATGGAGGACAAACCGGGCGCGGGGGTCCTTCCGGATCGTATCAGTGAGCTGTTCTCGTACCTGTCGGATCGGGGTTTCGTGACCAACTGCATAGGCCGCTCGAGTGCTGAGCTCGACAACGCAGAGGTGGTGCAGTTGCTGTTTGCTGGGGTGCCGAAGATCGTGTGGAAGCAGCTGAAGCAAAGCCTTGAGAAGAGCCAACTGCAGTGCCGGTTGCTGTCTTCAGCGGAGCTCAAGCAGCGTGCGGCGGCCTGCTTCAACCAGGCGGCAGCCATGGAAAAGCGGCTTTCGTCGGGCAAAAATGGAGGAACAGGTGACGAAAAGCAAGCCAAAGAGATACACGAAGTCATCCAGCGCGCGTACCGCTTGACGGCGCTCGCCGAAGGATCCGAACCCAGAGACAGCGAGAAGAGAGGCCTGCAGGACACTCTGTCACCACTGCTGTCGCGCTACTACGCCACGACGTTTGCTCGGGAGGAGACTGAGACCGCAAAATTCCACGAGCTCAAGGAGCAGAGCAAGCAGGTGAACGCCGACCTCGCCGCCAAGTACAAGTTCCAGCACAAGGTGAGTGGCGCTTAAGCTCACTCACATACGCTGGCTCTGTTTATCGACTCATCTTGTATGGGTGGTGTGGCAGGATTTTCAAAAGTACATGGTCAAGAAGGCGCCACCTGCGACCACGCTGGCACGGAAGCAGTTTACTATGTGAATTCGCACAGAGGGGCAATCAGGCGATGAAGTCTTCGAGATCTGCGAACGCGTCGTCGCCGTCTTCCTCTGCGAGACACGAGTCGATGAACGGGTGGCGACTACGCAGCCGCTTTCGACGCTTCTTGTGGATGATTGGCACGACGCCGATGAGGTGCCGTTTGTTGGACCCTGCGGGTTTCTGGGTGGAGACGGACGACGCTTTGTGGACTGGAGCAGTGTCACTTTTCGCTGCAGAAGCAGTGGACGACGCCAAATCCGTCTCCACCTTCGACAGGAACATGCGCAGGCCTCGCTTAGCGTCTGCAAAGAGCGAGAGCTGATAGATAGCCAATGTATCAATGTTAGCGAATAGGAAAGAGACCCAGGAGGAAGCTTCACGTACGCTTGTCAAGAGCGACGTCACAAGCGTCGGCACATCGAGAAGGAAGACGTCCAGCTTAAGGATCGTGGCGGAGAGCTACGCAAACGATTCGACCATGTCAATAAAGATCTGGTGAAGAGCACAGCCCAAACGCAGACGTACCCTTGATTTGGCCAACGCACTGGCTGTCGCCTCTCGCAACAGGGCAAGCCACGCGCGGCCACGCACGGCCAGCTGCACACTCGACTCGAAGACTCGTACACGCTGAGCTTCTACATGTGAGGACGCCAGCGCCACGACCGAACACGACTTGCCCACACGCACGGCGCCTTCGAGGAGACTGAGCAGTTTCGACAGTGTACGCGATGACGCCCACGAGATGTCGATTGACACAAAGACGGTCGTGGCCAAGAGTGAGTGGATGCGCGACACGTGCACTAGTAGTGTGTCGTGATCAACTGCGACCTTTCTCGCCTTGGCAGATTTTGTCGCAGCCAGCCACTGGTTTGCCGCCTGCGAGTGAATGCTCTCGACCATCGACAGCGCCGCGAAGAGCGCAGCGGCCTGGGACGCTGCCGTTGCCAGCCGTGGGGGTCTTTGGTGATTACCCAGCAAGTTGGAACTGACCGCAAGAAGCGCCTCTGGGGATTTGTCAGCTTCGTCAGTGCTCTGTTCGGCTGTGTCCGCTGGGGCGTCTTCCTCATTATCATCTTCGTCGATTTGCCGCAGTCGCTTCCTCCGGACACGCACGTCGTCTTGTTGCTTAATCGACTTGGCCTTCACTGTGTTAGTTGCCTTCTTGCCGTTCTTGATCCGTTTGGTAGGATGTACATCCTTGTCATCTCCCTTCGAGCTGCGAAGGAATCCACACGCATCAAGCACTGACGCCGCTCGATCGAGTGCCGCCGTGTACCGACCAGATAGGGAGGAAGCACTCGGAAAGCTCAGTGACAAGAGCCCTCGCAGAAGCGGGAGCTGGTGAACGACGTGGTCACACATGAGCGCGTAGATGGTCTCAGCAATGTCGTCGTGTGTGTGCTGGTTGTGCTGCTGCAGTCGTCGCACGAGGGCCACGCACGCGACGCGGAACTTGGAAAACGCATCACGATCCATCACACGCTTGAGGTTTGAAAGCAGCTGCGGGATGAGAGATTTATCCGCAACCGCCACGCTCCTGTCTGCTGCTGACGCTGCCTCGAAAGCCTTCGCCATTGCGACGCACGCGCGGCTGAGTAACTCATCGCAGACTCTCGCATCCAAAGTCACGACCACACTACTTGGGCTCTCGGAAGCCACGAGGTGACGCATCGACTTTGGGAACTGAGACGCCAGCGTCTCCGCGTAGGTTGTGAAGACAGCCTCCGACACGACACCACCCTCAGTGTCAGTGAACGCAGCGGCAGTGCTCGTGACGGCCTTGAAGAAGGTGAGAAGCGCGTCCCATTCGGCCTTGGCCGAGGTGAAGTCGACGGGACGATGCTGCGTCATCGACAACGACTCGACGTACGCGTCAAAGACAAACAGCATCGCGTCCAGTGACGCCCCGTCGCTCGTGAGCTTGGACGGCGTTTTGTGCTGTGGTCGCGTCACGGTCGACGCCATCTCAGCCAGAGTTTGCGTCGCGTACGGTCGCAGAGTTCTCGCCGCGGCCTCCAGCAGCTTCGTGTCGAGCAGGTGATCCTTTGCAGACACGGATACGCTTGGCAACGGCGTGGAGACTGTGAACTTTCGCCACAGCCGCGCGAGACAGAGCTGTATCTCGACGAGCTCCCATGTCTTGGACGAACACGACGGTTCTTCGATCTGACGGCCAAGAGTGAGATTGCAAAAGGCACAGCCGAGCCCAACACGAGCCGCCAACGCCCACGGATATCGCTTGTCAGTGACACGTAGTTCTGCTTGACCGATTGCTGTGCTCCGGCCGCTTTTGCCACTTGACACCCACACGAAAAACTCTTCTCGGTGCCTCAGTAGCACGCTCATCCATCGCAGGACGTCGGAGCCCAACCACGAATCGTCCAGTGCTGCCTTGGATATGTGCGACTGCCGCTCCACGAATCGTTCGATCCCCACAAGACACGAAAATACGCTGTCGAACAGTGAGCCGAGCTCAAGAGCAGCAGCAACGGAGCTGTCCTGGGCGAAGAACTGGTCCAGCGAGGCCACTTCAAATCGTCGAAAGTTGCGAGCTCCACGGCCAGACCACGGGCTTCGTGCGTCGTGCTCTTCTGCGCCACTTTCTTCTTCCATGACTTCCCGCTCGCCGTCAAAGTCGCCGCTTTCGTCACTCGCTCGCTCCAGGAAATCGCCGAGTGTCGTTGCCAAGAGCCGATGAAACTCTGAAAGCGACCCAGCGCGAAGAGCTTCCTTGCGGTTGAAGACGCGTTCGAGACGATAGAACATGCCCACGCGCTGCTGGCTCTGCTCGATGGCGTGTTTGATTGCCATCACGACCTCCTCTTCCTGCTGAGCATCGAACGTGAGGCTATTCTCCAGCCACGTGCACCACACGTCGATCGCAAGTGCTCGATCCGCTGCATGCGGCGACGACAGTTGCTTGCGAAGCAACACCATCGCGAAGTTGAAGAAATCTAGTAAAATGAAATTCATGGTTGTCAATACGGTGCTGCTGCCAAGCGCCAAGAACTCACAATTGGTAAAACTCACCTTTGACCGTGGCCACAAGAGGCGCCATGACCCGGAAGCCAGCCGCGAGCATCGTTGCCTGGTGCTGCAGCTGTGATAGATGCGCGAGCGAGCTGACCCAGTCCTCTATCCGTTGGCGATACGGTGCCACAAGGCTTGTGTGAATGCGAGTCAGTCGCTCAAGCTGGAAGAGTGCGCCCTACAACAGACAAACAGGCCGTCGACTCCACATTTTAGTTTGACAGGACATGGCACTGTCCAATCCAACAGATAACGCACCTCTGACTTGCCCTGGACACGCGCCGCCTCCAAGAGTCCTTGAAGGATCTCCTCACGAACCTCAGCAACGACAACGAAGACGTTCTCCATTGTCAAGCAGCCGATGTTGGCTGCGTCTACGCGTCCGTCGCCCATCCAGAACCGAGAGACTTCGTGGAGAAGCTGTGCTTTCCACACACGCGCGTGCGGCTGACGACCGCCGAACTCGATGACGGACGTGAGTGCGTGGCGAAGGGACTTGTCGGTACTGGCCTGCGCTAGCAGCAGCACGGCAATGAGATTCTGGGCCTTGGAGAAGACGGAATTCGTGTCGGACGACGCGCTCGTCAGAACGGAGCCGATGAGGTGGTGGTGCAGAAGCGGCTTCGACGCTCGGATGGCATGGAGAAGCAGCACGGCGTCGCTCGTGTCGATCGCGAGTCGCGCGTCGTCTGTGGACGCAGCGTTGCTCTGAAGCAGCGCGTCGCACAGCTGACTGGCAAGTGACGGGCTTTGGTGTAGACACTGCAAACACATCGCATGAGTGAGCGACTCTTGTCATTGATCGTCATGATGTTCGAGGATCTTACCATCTGCACGTTGAATTCGGCCTCTTGACGCAGATGGGAAGGCAGTCGACGCACGAGGACGCGGGCCAAGCGGATCCACGCGGCGGCCTGAGCGTCGTCCGAGCCGCGAGACGCAGCGAGGAGCAGGCACTCGCGAATGAGCGGGTTCAGACTGTCCGTCGGGAGCCCTTCGGCGTTCGGCTGCGACACAAGCAGCTCTACACTCTCCTACGACAGGATCCACACAGCAACAGGTCAGTGGTGGGGGTCCATGCATAACGTGACACTGCGACGCACGTACGCGCAGCTGAGCCCATCCGTCGAGCGAGACGAGCGAGCTGTGTTCGCGCAGCAGCTCCAGCAGATACGCCACAGAGCGCAGTTCCCACGGCAGCTCCAGCAGCTGCACGACGTGCTACATACACAATAGCCCGTCAGTTGATTTGGTCGCTGAGTACAGATCCTGAGACCACAGGCACACCTCATGTAGCACGTCCGACACGCCGCGGTCTTCACTCGCACCAGCGCCGCGGTCTTCACTCGCACCAGCGCCGCTGTCTTGCCTTCTGGATGAGCTGTCGACAAGCAGATTGAGCAGCACTGGCACGAGCGCCAGCAGCTGCGGCAGCGTCTTCTTCATGCTGCCGCTGTGGCTGTGGGACTCCGCCATGCTAGCGGACGGCGCCATGGCGTCGCGAATGAACTTGAACACGATCTGCAGCACGACGTCCAGCTCCTTGGCGACCGCGAGCGTCTCCACAGCCGCGTTAGAACCCGTCGCTTGCGAGACCGACGCCAAGTACCCGAGACTGATCTCCGTGACCCAGCGCAGCGCCTCCATCTCGCTGGCGTTGCCGCGCCAGAGCGACTGGATGATGCGCGTGGCTGTGCGCTGACGCGTGACCTGCGTGCGCAGTAGCACGTGGACCAGCGCCAGCCACTCATGCGCGTCTGCGTCGTCCTTCTTCTTGCTCTCGGCGTCCGCGAATTGGTCCAGCAGTGCGTTGAGCTGTCCGCACAGAGAGATACTCAGTCAGTCACCACGCCAAATCCAATGCAGAGAAACACGCAACATGACGCACGTCGTCGCTGTCGATGGACTGCAGATACTGCTGCACAGCGCCGGCGTCCGTGGCGCTTGCGCGGCGCAGCTCCGTCGCGTCCAGCATCGTCCTTTGATGAGCCGTCTTTCTCTCAATGAGGTTGATGTCACTAAGTCAGATAGTCAGTCAAGCGCGGGAAGCGCGAAAACAATCAATTGGACCCCAGGAGACACAATTCAATTGAAACTTCAAAACCCGAGCAGCTCAAGTGGGTACACGATGGGATTCGAAGTGGATGGCCCTGTGTTTTTCTACCGGCGTCACGCGTGTTGCAGCACCTACAGGCCGCTCAGCAGGCGCTCGACAGCCGCGTGGACGTTGCCGCCTGTCGCTTGCAGTGCGCGGATGTTCTGCTCGCGGTTCGTGAAGCCCATGTCGCCCAACTGCGTGAGCTGCGACGCGTAGAGCTCGTCCGGGTTGGCGACAGGCGCCGCTCCCGCGGCACCGAAGCCGCCAGCGCCGGCACCAAGCAGAGCGCTGAAGTCAAACGGGTTGGGCGTCGTCGCAGGGTTCGCGCCAGCACCAGCGCCGAGATTCATACCTTCCATTCTGTGGGTCATACAAGTTGTGAGAGTGAGCACCACTGAGCGAAACGAGAGGATGCCAAGATGCGACAAAGCCTACCCAGGGATGAGACCGGACCCTCGCAGCTGACTCATCGCGCTCTGCATCTGCATCATGGCCTGCATGTTCTGCGGATTCAGCATCGACCGCAGGAAGTCGGGGTTCATCATCATCTGCCGCATCTGCGGGTTCGCGTTGAGCATCGCGGCCATCTGCGGGTTCATCTGCTCCATCTGCGAGAGGAAGAGCTGCGGGTTGCTTGCGATCTGCTCCAGCATCGGTTGCATCAGTGGGCTCTGCAGCAGCTGCGCCATCATCTCGGGGTTGGCGGCGCCGGCATTGAGTCCTGCTCCGAACGGATCACCCATTCCGCCCATTCCGCCCATTCCCCCCATTCCACCGAGACCACCAAGACCGCCAGTTCCAAACGCAGGTGGAGCAGCCCATGGGTTAGTTGCAGCACCAGTGGCGGCTCCAGCTCCTACAAATACCACGGGGTGTGTGTTAGATTCGCGTGAGACACACGAATTCTCCATCGTAGACAACAAACCTGCAGTGGGCATGGCCCAGGGGTTCGCGGCCGCCGCAGCGCCGCCAGTAGTTGACGTATTCGCGGTGCTTGCTGGCTGGTTGGCATTCGTTGCCGCTCCACCGGCGACTCCTGGCATCGTGAATGATGACGTCGGGCCACGAGCTCCACTCGCTGCCGCATCCAGAAGTGGCTCCTGCACATCGTGGTACATTCGTCGCAGCGCATTGAAGCCTTCGGGGTGGCTCTCGATGTTGCGCAGCGCCGTGTCTTGACTTCGCATCATCTCGCGCATGGCCGCTGGGTTGCGCATGGCCTCCATGCTCTGTCGCAGCAGCTCTGGGTCGTTCATGATGTGGTTCAGCTGCGGGTTCTGCTCGAG
Source organism: Pythium aquatile (assembly GCA_023337775.1). NCBI lineage: Eukaryota > Oomycota > Peronosporomycetes > Pythiales > Pythiaceae > Pythium > Pythium aquatile. Next base: position 8,843 of record JAADXM010000559.1, on the reverse strand, counting down.
CAACTGCTGAATCGCCGGGTTGCTCTGCATCATCGAGCGCATGATCTCCGGGTTGTTCATCACGCTCTGCATGATCGGCGAGTCCATCATCTGGCGCATCATGTCGGGGTTCTGCATGAGCTGCTGCTGCATCGCCGCCATGTTCGGGGCGCCAGCACCGGCACCGCCCATCCCGCCGAACACTCCACCGAACGGGTTCGCGACGGCGCCTGGGTTTGCCCCTCCAGCGGCCGCAGGTGGCGGCGTGAACAACGGAAAGCTGAACGGGTTCGCAGGCGCTGCAGGCGCGGCCGGTGGTGCAGCCGAAGCCGGAGGAACCGCCGCACTAGCCGCTGGAGTTGCCGCTGCCGCCGTTGGTCGTGGGTTCGCCGATCCGCGCACGAAGAACAGCGTGTCTTCCGCCACGATGCCTATGCGTCATACATGCAGTGAGTCTCATCCGTATCCTCCGCATCCCCCCTCCCTCACAAAGTCGCTTACCGTAGCTCTCGAGCGTCTGGTCGTCCTTGAGCACCTTGCCTTTGTGGATGAGCCGCTGCTGCGCCTCGGGCACCTCCGTCTGCGGCACCAGCGCCGTCTTGCAGGCCGCCACCGTGCTCTGCAGGTCCACGTCCACCGTGAACTTCTTGCCCGCCGTCGTCTTCACGTGCAGCGTCACCATTCTCCTTGTGGGTCGTACTGTAGCTCCTCGAGTTCGTAGCTCTTCTCTCCGCTTCAAGCGCAGCAGAAGGGAGCATCGGAAACGGGCCGCGATGACATCACGGGTCAGGTTCTACGGGTCGACCCAGAACCCAGATCGGATGTATGCGGTTTAAGGGTACCTTCTAAACCGCATGTCATCTCGCAATATCCGTTTAGGAAGGTAACGACTCCATTTTGGCGGGAAGAGCTCTTTCCTCCGGACAAGGCGGAAACGCGATTGGATCACGATGGCGACCAAGGCGAAGACGACGACGCAGGCCGCAGAGACGGTGGCTGAGAGCGTCTCGGAGCACGGAGGCTCTAGCAGCGACGAGATGGAGATGCGCATCGCGATGCCTGGCGACCGAAGCGCGACCGAGAGCGACGCCGACACCGCCAGCGTGGACGAGGACGTGGCGACGGAGGACGCAGACGCCAAGCGCGCGGCCACGAAGTGCGAGCAGTGTAGCAACCGCAAAGTGAAGAGTACGTGGTCGTATGGAGTGGTGGGGTGGGCGTTTCGCTGAGTGACAAGCTCACGGGTTGTTGGTGGAGCAGGCTGCGTGAACAGCGCGTGCAAGCGCTGTTGCCTGCGCATCGACGGAGAGTGCGCAGTGCACTCCAAGGCGCCAGGTACGCGGTGGTGATGTGCTAGTGATTCAGTCATCGTCGCTAACTGTCGATACGGTGTTGTTCAGTGGAGTCTGTAGCGACAGTGGCTGAAGTGGTCGTTCCGCAACTCCGCAAGATGCGCAAGCCTGTCCTCAAGAACGAGTTCAAAGAGTCCAACATCATGTGTACGCTCACGCTTGCAGCTAACCCGACTGTAAGGCCTCGCTGACACATCTCCTTTGGATCTACAGACTACGACGAGACGGTGACTCTGTTCTGCCTGCGCGACTTCTTCCAAGCCAAGAAACTCAGTCAGCCGCTTCTGAACGACCAGACACGCGCGTTGCGTGCCGCTGCCGCTGTTGACAGCGCAATGAGCGCGCCGAACAAGCGCCGCGTGGCTGATGTCGAGCTCAAGAATCGCGTGTTGAGCGCTGTTTGGGGCGACGCCAAGCGGAGAAAGACGTCAGCACTGTAGTGAGACCTTCCATAGACGTGAACAACTCAACATAACTACATGTACTGCAGTGAAGTCTCAGTCGCGCATCCATGACGGTACTCCATCATCCTTTCCTGGCGTCGCGGCTTGTTCTTTCGGGATTGACATTGTGGTCAGAGGAGCAAGTAGTGGGGACGTCGTTGTGGGGTTTGCGGCCTTCTTCTTCGTGATAAACGTTACCTCCTCCTGCAGTTGCTTGATGCGGAACTGGTATTCGCGGCAGCGCTTCCGTGCTTGCTCCACCTCTTCGCTGGCTTCTTTTTGCTTAGCTTCCAGCGTCGCCTTGCCGCCCTCCAGCGTGGCCACGCGCATCTGCTGCTGCTTGTTCTGGGTTATGAGCTGGCCGTTTCTCGCCTTGAGCTCTTCGTTTTCGCGATGTAGCTGCGTGAGTTGTTTGGACAACTGCGATTCGGCCTGCGTGAGATCCGTCTTCCTTCTCTCAGCGTCGCTCACCCGCGTCTGTACGTCTTTGAGACTCTGTATTGTCCGTCAGTTCACCGTACAGTGCCCAACAAGCGAACTGTTGTAGATCCACTCACCCGTGAGAGCTGCTGCAGCTTGTCTTCGAGAGACTGCTTCTCCAGTTCTAGTTGGACACATTTCCCTTCAGATGCAGCCACCTCAGAGCGGAAGACGTCGAGTTGCTTCGCAGTGAGCCGAGGAATTCGTTAGCTCGAAAACAATCAACTAAACGGCGATTGCCCAACCCACCTGTGAGAGCTGCAGGATGAGATCTTGGCCCTGCGAGACTGCTTGCTCCAAGGCAAAGCACCTTCTCGATTCCTCGCTGGCGTCGCTAGTGTTCACAAAGAGTTGCTGCTGCAAAGAGGTGACTTTGTTCTCGAGGCTGCTCCGTTCGGCTCGCGTCATGGCCAGCTCACGTCGCAACTCGTCTATTTGCTGCTGCGTCTGCTGCTCTTTGGCTCGAGCCATTTCGGCGTCTCGCTCACGCTGCCGTCTCACCTCTTGCAGCGTCACGCGCTGAGCCTCAGCTTCCTCGCGGAACTACACCAGGGGATAAAAGCCCAGCCAATCTCAGTCAGCTCTCGTCAATGTAACCAAGCATCCGTATTCATCCTACCCGACTGGCCTGCAGCTGAGCGTGCTGAGCATCTCGCTGTAGCTGCTCAACTTTGCTGATCATATCCAATCGCGTCCGCTGAAGTTCGCTTTCGAGCTGAGCGACTTGAGACTCGAATTCACTCTGCATCTCCTCGACTCCGCCGTGTTGGCGTCGCAACAACTCGCACTCTTTCTCTTTCTTGGCCAATTTGGCCGTGAGCATGTCGATGATTTCCTCCTGGACACGCTGCTCCCCTTCGTCGATGAAGCGATTGGTCAGCGTCGACAGCGATGTGGGGCGTGTGGAGCTAACGTCGTAGTGGGGAACAGGCTTGCTAGGAGTCACCTGAGCGCGTGCGTCCTATCGATAAACAGAGTCGTTAGCGCCATCGTCAAGAGCCAGAGCTGAGATTGTCACGGACAGTGATGACTTTGCCCACTCGCAGGCTGCTTCCACGAGTCATGGATGCTTTCTTCGAGAGTCCATCGCCCGATGCAGTGAATGAAGTGACAGGAGGAAGACCACCACTGCCACCACCCGCGGCCGAGCCACGACCGTGCGAGCTACTCGGAGTGTGGAATTTCACTGGCATCTCGACGAGATACTACTGTACGTAATGCTGCGTCGTTGCCAGTCACAAAGCCCACCACGCTGACGGAGACTGAAATAGCTGACGGTGGATACTCGTCTGTTCTATCAGCGCACAAGGATATGACAGACATGGCTTCGAGAGAAACGAGAACACGGAGTAGAAGCAACTAGACTTGCCATTAGTGGTCTTACGATTCTGCTATCTCTGCGTACACACTCCTATAACTAGCTGCGTTGATACTTGTGAGGAGAATGTGTGACTGCCAACACGTAGCTCGACCCGATCACATTTCTGCGACCGTCCCCCAACACGTCGGAGAGGAAGCGTTCCGCTGTTGTGTTGGCTGCCTGTGTCTTCGTCTCCCAAAGACTTGGCCTCGCACGCTCATGGAAAGCAGCAGCGAGAATTTGACGCTTTGGTTCGTGGGTCGCTCTTTGTTTGTCGGAAGAGGCTCAGCTAATGAGATTCCGTTCGTATAATCAACACGCAAGGGAAAGCCCGTAGGCCGGTACCCCTGCTATCAGATGTCCCTATACTTTTGCTCGTCATTGCCTCTTCATGTTTATACGTAAAATGCAGTCGCATTCAGAGCCTTTCTCAGCGATCTTGGTGATTTGGATGTCGTCATCGTGAATCAAGAGTAGCAAATATTTTTGTAGCATCCTTGAAATGGCTCGCTCACACGCACACTCATACAGACATGCACACACATACAGTCGTTGGGTTGGGTCTCATCATACAAATGCCTCGAATACTCTTCACGAAGGGAGTCGAAGACAGCTCGGAGCACTGCAGAACGCAGTGCAATAAGCCGCTCGTCGTCCTCAGTCTCGTCATCTAAATTGTAAAATCATCTGAGGACCGCTGGGAAAATGCATCACTCGTCACGCACACACACTGGAGCTGCTGCTGCTGCTGTCGCCTGTCGTGGTCGTTGTCGGTGCTGCGCTTCTGTCGGCTGATGGAGTGGAAGTTGGAGACTGAGCTCTTCAAACGAGCAGGTCATCCACCTGCCTGTCTTGTTGCCTTGCCAACCAGCGACTGGAAGCGGCGGCCTGAAACCACTGACTGGAGCCAAACTGGAGCTGTTCGTAAAAACGTCCCCAACTCGTAAATACTCTTTTAGAAACTAAATCAGTAGTGTTCGGTAACATACCATACGTCAGTACGATCACCCTTCCTTCAACACACTCATTCGGGACACGGGAGTTCACGTGGAAACGGGCGGAGGTATCCGCTCGTGACGGCGCTTTCTCCAGCCACACGCGGCACCGCGCCATGGACAGCCACGCGCAGTGCTCGAACCGCGAATGCGCGCATCGAAGGAGGTGAGTTTTGGGTTCGTTTGCACTCCAAAGCAGTGGAGAATGGGGGCTAAGCTGTGCTTGGAAGCAGAGAAGTCGCTGCGTTTGAGCTGCTCGTGGATCGGTATCAGCAGGAGCTGGTGACGCACACATCGTGTCTTGCATGCGGGAGATTATCAGCACAGTCACTGCAGCCTGTAGAGGAGGAGCTGTTTGAACAGCAGCAGCTCAATGGGCTGCAGTGGACGGAGCCGACGAGTGGGAGTCCGCAAGTCACTGTCGTGCCATTTCTCACGCTGCGCAATGGAGACCGGTGCAGTTTTGATGATGTACGTCCCCCTTCTCCACCTCCTTTGCCAAACACGTGGCTGATACCGGTATTCCGGCGATGCAGGTCCGATTACCATCGGCAGAGTGGGTGTGGACGAGCGATTGGCGCGTTGATGTGCACAGCCAAAGCGACGCCAACGGCTGGACGTATGCGATGAACGAACGCGATTTTGATACAAGAGAAAGCTGCAAAGCGTACGTCCACACTCATGCCCACGGGTAAAGAGTGCTGCAGCGGTTTGAGGCTAACAGTTGTGTGCACAGTGATAGAAATGTCGAAGAACGAGTGCGACGAAGGCGGTGGAAGCGTCAGCGGAAATTCGTTTGCACGAAGGAGCTTCCACCTGCAGTGACGCAGCAACTAGAGCAAGAACGACGACTCTGTGAAATGGTGAGCTATTGAGGCGTTACGGTGGGTGTCCATCCAGTGACTGACGGGTGTGTTCTCGCTGTGCAGCAAAGCGCGAATGAAAAGCTCACGGAGCAGGTACGCCGTCGCTGCCTCATGGTAAAATACTCTCCTGGAAGCAGTCTTACTGACGAATGAAATGCAGTTGCGGCGCGCGAATGACCAAATCTTGGACTATGAAGATCGACTGAGAAGCTACGAAGCCAAGCTGTTGGAGCTGCAGCGTGGTCAGTGGAATCGACCGACGCCCATCCACACGCAATTGAAACAAGCAGCCAGCTCGGCCTCTCTGTTCTCGCCCAGCAAGAGCCGCGAAGTGCTTCACCAGACGGAAGCGCTGCTCAACCAGCTTCTCGCGACAGCTCCTGTCCTCGACGAAGACACGCGTGAGGCGCAGCGGCGGCGTTCGCAAATGGTTGAAGAGTGCCAGAGCGAGCTGGACGGCGCCGTGGACGAGTTCCAGCACCTCGTGCACACGATGGAAGCACGGCCGGCGTAAAGGGAAATGAGAGAGTGATGTGGGTATGTTCTATTGAGTGAGTGTGTGGGTGGGACGCTCCTTAGACCAGTAGCTTGATGAAGACCTTGTCGTGCACGCCCTTGAGCAGCAACTGGCCCTGGTAGTCGATCTTCTTGACTCGCTTGGCGGCGCGCAGCGTGCCCATGAGCGCCTCGAACAGGTCCTGGCAGCGCTCGTCGTCGAAGAGCTCTCCGAAACTCACGCCGAAGGCGTCGCCGTCCTGCTTGCCCAGGCGCCGGATCTCCTCCACGAGCATGTTGACTTCCTTCTCCACCTCCATTTTCGTCGTCGCTTGGGTGTTGCTGTTGGTGACGAAGTGGATGAGCTCCTCCCCCCCTTTGGCTCACTTCAAGAGAGAGGACTGGCGACTTGGGGATGTCGCGCGAATGTTGCATGAATGTACATCAATATTTAGCCAATCACAAGTGTTCGCGGCATTTTCAGACACGGAGCATTTCGCGCGGAGCTCCTGGTAGTAAGCTGAGCTGGACAACCGAGGCGAGCTGGAGGGCACGATGGCGGTGGAAATGAACGATGACGAGATCTACGCGTACGAGCAGGAGATGAACGAGATGGATGAGTGGGAGGAGATGCACGCGCACGAGATGGAGGCTGCTGAAGAGGAGCTCGGTGCCATGGAGGCGGCCGAGCGCGGTCCCAAGCCGGTGCCCACGACGACGCAGGAGCCGCGGTTCCCAATGGACACGGAAATGAGCTCGCGAGATGTCACTGTTAATCTGGACGAGCGCTTCGCGTCCACGCAAGACCGCCTGCAGTCTGTCTTGGATCGATGCGCCACCGCACTGGGCGAAACTGAGAGCGAGGCGATGGGCGACACGGAGATGATCGACGCGTATGTGACTCGCAAGGAGAAGGCGGCCACGATGGACTCCAGCACGGCGCTCTTTCTCATGTCGCGACCTCCGATCGACTCGGATTCGATGTCGATCGTGCTGCCGAGTGGCGAGCGGCGGTTTCTTCGCAAGCGAGCGCCGACGATTGAGACGCGGAGACCGGCGGCGCCGAACGTCGCGGCGAACTCGCTGCTGCCCATTGGAGAGCTCATGGAAGCGCTCGAGCAGGTACCGTACTCATTACTCTAGGTATGCGTAAGTGTGGAGGTACTGACTGGACGTTGTGGGCTGTAGCGGCAAATTGAGGCGGCGATGAACGCCGACAAGCGAAAGGCCGAGTCGACGCGTCCGAGACCTTCCGCCACTCTCAAAGACAGCACGCTGTGGCTCGACAAGTACAAGCCGCACCGCTTCGTGGACTTACTCAGTGATGAGAAAACGAACCGCGACGTGCTCGGCTGGATCAAACAATGGGACGCATACGTGTTCCCCCATAAGAAAGCGCACCAGCCCACGTGGAACGAGTTCGACTCGTACGGCGCGAACAGCAGCTACAACAACAACAATTCCTCCAACAACAACTGGAAGAATGGGAATGGGTTTGAGAAGGAGGAGTTCACGGCGGACCCCAACGACGTGCGACCACGTGAGAAGATCATCCTGATCTGTGGGCCTCCAGGCGCGGGTAAGACGACGCTCGCGAACATCGTGGCGCGCCATGCCGGCTACAACCCGATTGAGATCAACGCTAGCGACGACCGCACGAGCGGAGTGCTCAAGAACAAGGTTAGTGTCGTGTCCAGCTCTCCCCTACGATGGGTTGTATAGCTAATTGGATGATTATCTTGCGGTGTATGTAGATTATCGGCGCGATGGAAATGCAGTCCATTTGGGGCGACAACAAACCCAACTGCATCATTCTGGACGAGATTGATGGCGCTATGAACGGCGGCGACGGCAAATCCGCTATCGCTGCGATCCAGGAGATCGTGTCGGCGCCTCTGAACCACGCGAAGGACAAGAACGGCAAGAAGACTGGTCGCCAGGGCAACAAGCACCCACTCACGCGTCCGCTGATCTGTATCTGTAACGACCAGTACGCTTCCGTGCTGCGTCCGCTGCGCAAACTTGCAAAGATCTATGTGCTGGAAACCCCCAACTCGCAGCGTCTCGTGAGTCGACTGAAGGTGATTTGCCGAGACGAAGGCATCAAGAGCACGACTGGTGCGCTCGCTGCGCTCTGCACGAACGGCGCCAACGACATTCGATACTGTGTGAATGCACTCCAATTCCAGAGCACCCAGACCAAGCACCTGACAGCCGCGGCCTTGACGTCGGGCCTGATCGGACAGAAAGACCACAGCCGCAGCGTGTTCGAAACCATGGATATGGTGTTCTACCAGTCGGCCAAGGCGAAGGCATCATCCGTCCTGGCAGAAGCAGTCATGGGACAGATCGATGAGGCGTCTCACGCGCTGGGCAACTTCCCGCTACTCATCAACGCACTGGATGAGAACCTGCCGCGCATGATCTTCAACGACCCGACCATGAGCAAGATCTGCGACGCCTTCGAGTGGATGGGCATCGCCGACTCGTGGGACACCGCCGTCCGCGCCGAGCAGCAGTTCTCGCTCATGGCATACATTCCGTTTGCGGCTCGTGCCGTCCACTTGGCTTGCTGCACGAGCTCACGGCGACGCGTCGAGTACCCGAAGACGGGCGCCGATGCGTCGAAGAAACTCGAGAAGTCGCGCAACATCCTGCAGGCGTTCGTGGAGAACTCGCAATTGCAACCAAGCATCCGCAACAGCCCCGACGTGCTGGTTGTGGACGTGGTGCCGTGGCTGCTCGCGACGCTCACACCAAACGTTCGCCACCTGACGGCAAATCTGCAGAGCGCTGACGAAAAGGCGATGATCCAGCGGCTGATCGAGCTCATGTCGACACTCGGGCTGTCGTTCCGACCCAAGTACATGCCC